>CM044013.1:64134328-64284328 GCA_024085815.1 Flaveria linearis | reverse complement strand
AAGTATAGATTACGATCAACATGACTTGTTTCCAAACTAAATTTATGTCAAAATATAGAGTAACTCGAATTTACATCGGCTTTAGTGGCTAAAGCTATAAAGTATATAGTACAATCGACCCGACTCGTAAATAAAATAAGAACATAAAAATTGTAGTTTTTTAAGTTAAAATGTACAAAAGGTAAACTCGAAGTTTTAAAAATCAAGTGGACTAAAGTGATATTTTCTAAAATTTTAAAGAAAGTTTAAAAATAAAAAGCGTCAACAAAGAAACGTGAAGAAGATTTTGATGAATTGGGCTGGTGTCAATTATTTTGTATATAATAATTGTTTATAAAATTCAACCTAGACATCACATATCTTATCCTAAAATTTGTATCTACCATTTCTATCCGACAAAGAATTATATTTGAATTCCCCCCAACATTCTTAAAAGTTTAACACAATACAAGTTACATCATGCATGTCTGAAAGAAACTTTTAATTCTTCCTTTATCATCTTTTGACATTTTTAAATTAATCCAAACTTGACTATCCTTTAATTTCCACCTCATCCATGTTGTATTTTTTGTGGTGCTTATCTTCTGGTACATGCACGTGTGTAAAAATAGTATCACTCTTTTAAGTAATGCGCTAACCTTAGCCTTTATTGTTCAAACTTGAATGTTTATGAGAATGATACAAATCTACAGTATAAATTGATGAAATTTTATATAGCTCTTATATGTTTTAAGGTTAAGTTAATTAGTTTTAAGTGCCCAACAATAAATTCATATGATTAGGTAAACTTAAATTACAGGCCTACAATAAATCATAAAACAATTAATGGCTAAACAAGTTTCTTAATTGTTCTATTAAAGTTAATTAATTTTAAATTTTTTAAAGTTATTTAACTTTCTCTATGTGTTTTAAATTGTTATTAATAATTCATAAACGTTTAAACTTTTTAGAATTAAGTACGCATATGACACAAATATAAATTTTGGTGACGTACTGTATTGCGATATATTTATTATTTCAGCTTGATATAACTATAATAATTATGAAAGTTGATTATTTTTTATTAATTATTATTTTCTTCTCTATCAACTTCCACTTTAGTTTAATTAAAAAGTCACTTATTAATTACCAAGATTAATATATATTTCGTTTCACTCATTTAATTTTTAAAACAATTACATACTTATAAAAAAATTACATAGGATTGAAACACCTTAATAAAATTAAGTAGATTTAGAGAACAAATAAATATATAGATAACTTTAGTAAAACACTTGGAACACATGATTACTATTAAATGAAGATTCTCCAAATAAATAAATTAAACTGTTTTGTATCAGTCCAATTATTTGGTATTGCTAATTATGCAAAAACAAAATTTACGAATCTTTTTTCTTTTTGTAGAAAATCAGCTTCTAATTACGTAAAATGAAAATCTATAGCAACATGGCTAGAAAAACGGTCCAAAAGCTGGCAGCTACAAATATCAGCGGGAGGGTTGTTCAGGATTCAAATCGTATTCGAAAAACTTGAAATTCGGTTCGAAATCATCAATTCAAAATTATATTCAAATTTTCAAAAGTGAATTTGATTGGAAGTTTTTAATCACTTTATGAATTTATAATTTACAATTTGATTTGAAATTCGAATTAAAAATCTACATTTCCATGTAAAATTCGAATTAAAGTATAAATATAGGTTTACATATTATAAACAAAATACATGTACTTATCTTCTTATATTTAATAGAAATAACTTATTTTTAAGTACATATAGTAACTTAATATTCTCAATTCCTATTTCGAGTTCCCTATCGTGATTTCTTCTACGTGAAGCTTGTAAGTTAGAATATTTTAGTTTGTTAAATTAATGATATTTTAATTTGTAATTTGGATGTTTTTTTTAATGGATGTTTGAATGTCAAACTATTATCATTTTGTTTTAACTTTTTATTATTTGGAGTGTTCAAATTTGTATTTTGAATGAATTTAAATTCAATTTGAATATAATTTGCATGCAACAGTTTAGCTCGAATCAAATCAAAACTGGTTTTAAAGTTCGAATTGGAATACGAATTGAAGCCTTAGAATCTAATTCCATTAATTTTAATCCAGTTAGTTAAAATCAAAACTTGAATAATTCAAAAATTCAAAATCCAATTCATGGAACACCACTAATTGATGTTAAAAACTAAAGGCCACAAACAATTGCAAAACTAACAATCCAATCAATCGCAAAACAGGATACTCCAAATCAGTGTGACAAATTCTCTTGTAGAGTAAACCAAATCAATCTTACTAGAAAGTAGTTTAAGGTGGTGTGTTTTGAAGGTGATGTGTTTAGAAGTAGTATAGATTTGACTTTTAAATAACTTATTTACGATAATTTAATGATAGTAAATGCTTGGTTCAATACTAGAGAGATTTTTATCACAAGTAGTTATTTATAACATAACAATTATGCTTAAGCATAGAACCATCCGTATTCATGGTACCATCCTTTCAAAGTATCACAAGTAGTTATTTATAACATAACAATTATACTTATTTACGATAATTTAATGATAGTAAATGCTAGGATCAATATCTTAAAGCACACGTACATTTTAGCCATTCTTTTCAAATGGTACCATCCCTAAAGTCTCACTTTTCTCTGACAGAAGATCTTTTTTATTTTCTCAAATGAAAAAGAGAGATATTTAAAGAAATAAAAAGATTATCCATAGACATTAAACACCACTTTACACGCCATATAACATGTCAATGAACAATGATGCATGGTTGTCACCAAACCGTAGAGATATTCTGTCTAACCCTAACTTTAATCTTTTCCTTAGGTCGGCGAATGTATGTGTTCATATTAGTTCGTTAATCATGTACGTAATTGCCTTACGTGAGAGTACATCGAAATAAGGAAATGGTCGTCGCGAAAGATACAATTGCTTGCAAACACATATATGTAATACACCGGACGTAGAAAGCTAGTTTTTAGAGGATGCAGTTATCCGGGTATCAATCCATGTGTAATATAACCTTAATTCTTCGGTTATCTTAAAAGGATTATTCCTTAAAATCATTTCTAAATACTAAATCTTATTAGAATACAAGCATAAAAGATGTAAACTATTTAAATATTTAATAGTTTTTTTTTAATTTTATACTTCTTAAGTACACATAAGTAAGCCAGGTAAATACATTTTTTTATTATACTAATATATTTATATAGGTTTTAATTTTGTAATGCTTACATATACACTGCACAATCAAATTGTTTATTTAGATATTTTTTCTTGGAATATAAGGATATTGGTAATCTGGCATTAGAGCATTCACAGCCCGTTCCTCATTTTTATTGAGTTGGTGCTCTATATTATATGAGATGGTTCTGAGTGGTTGTAAGTGAAGCAGAAAGAAAATTTACGGGGGTTTTACCATGATTGCCTATATTTGGGGAATCACGGTACAACCCTCTATGAACGGGTGAAGGTGGTCAATACAATCAGTTTTACAATGAGTAGATACTTGGAACACTTAACAAATCAAATAGGAAACCGAGTTTTTATTGATCAATGTATAGTCAAAAGTCAGATTATCTTTTAGATTGTGACTATGACATGCTATAGCTCACATCCTAATATATTACAAAAATAATAAAAGGTACAAAAGTAGAAAGTTACAGACCAATGACCATAATATACAGTTGATGAAAGCATGGACATTTTTACCAACTTATCTAAATTAGTGAGTATTCAGAGTGGCGGCGGAAAGTTGTTCAACTTCTGTCAAAATGTGATCAGAGAAAACATGTCTTCCCTGTCTTTAGAAGAAATCAGTCTTTGGAAGACTTTGTCTCTGAAGCTTCGGAAGACTTCATCTTTGGCTTCAAAATATTTTGTCAATTGGGTTCGAAAGATTTTACACTTAGCTTATTTTCAATGAGTTGTGTAAAACTTCCGAAGTAACTCTACTATGTACATCATGCATACATGATGAGAGCTTTTTGGTTGCTTTGGTCGTATTAGCCTTTAAGTTTAAACCTTACAAACACCTTCTAGGCTGATGCTATCAAAACAAAGTAGATTACTCAGATCTTGACAGTCCTTATCAGGATCAAGACCATTTCTATCTTTATCAACTAGTTAGGATCCCTCAGGCTCTCATAGGATCTCATCATGTCATAGAGATCATATAGAGGAAGATCAAGCATGTCTTGCCAGAAGTAGAAATCTTGATCTCTTTGATCTCTGATGACATACCATCTATCCGGATTAGTAACAAGTCTAACACAGAATAGGACTCCTAATAACAAGAGGCTCTACATTTGTTGTACTTGGTTGAGCAACCTCTTCTTAAGTTAACTCAGGATGCTCTAACTCATCTTGAAGTGTAGAGGTGGATACTATGGACTTCTTCTTCTTCTTTTGATTGTCCCTTTTCATGGACATTCTTTTATTCCTCTTTCTTGGTTTCAACTGAGAAGACTGGCCTTTAGCACCAGGTAGCTCTTGTGTGTCTTTCTTAGTTGGGTCTTTTCCCTTCACAGGTTTAGAATAAGAGGGATCAGGACCCTTTCGTGGATCAGATGATAAAGTTGGCTGTGGTCCAGCATTAGGTCCAGGTTGTGTTGTCTCTTGGGGTTCAAGCTTGACCTTAACTTCATGTACAGCCTGACTTGGTGGAGAATACAAGTCAATGAGCTCACCTTTTTCAATCTTCTTCTTGATCATCCTAATGTGCTCATCCATGATGGATAGAGACATTAGACCAACCCTCCTTTTAGATATTCCATATAGCTTTAAGAAGCTCATCATCTTCTACCTATCAGCATACTTATTTTAACTCTTTCAGATGATGGCTCTTGACTTTGTAGCTTCTTCCCTCATCTTAGTCTTAGTAGCTTTTTGTTCTTTTATTACTTGTTGTTCAAGCTGCTTGAGGTACTCAAACTCTATATATTTATATGATAAGGGAAGAAGTGTGGATGCCTTATTAAGGCTTGTGACACTTAGGTAGTTCATCATATTTTATCTATTTGCTTCCTTGTCTACCTAAGGTTGTTTCTCAGTTGCCACAACCTCTGTCTCAAGACTTTCTTGAACAAGGGAGAGAGTAGGAGCATGTATGTAGAGTCTTTTCTTCCTCATTTCTTTCTCATTTCTTCCTTGATCTTTAAGAGCAGTTCTGCACCATCTTCTTCCTTCCTCTCCTTTGACAACTCAGTGTCAGCCAGTTTATTTAGCTATTCTAAGGGAAGAGAGATGAGTTCATCAATGTTGTAGTTCCTAGTCCCTAAGTAGTTCAATCTGGCTACCCTTAACTCATCATCTCGAGTATTTGTCCTGGGGGCAGCCCTGATTGCAGCTTCCATGAAGCCTGGGGACCCATTTAAACTCGCTCCCCTTAACTTCCTCTTCCTTTCTCTTTCCTCCTCCTCAATCTCCTCAGGAAGTTATTTTCATTTTTCCTTTGTCACCCACATGCCTAGGTGACTCAGGGTGGAAAGTGCTTTGGCTTTCATTGCTTGGTATAGAACTTAAGCTCTGGTCAGAGAGAGGTTACAAAGCACCTTCACCAGCTGGTACCTCACTGTTGGTAATGGATGCTGAAGAGGTTCCTGTCTCAAGGTTCTTAGGCTCAACTATTAGGTCTTCAGTCAAGGTATCCCCTTCGAAGCTAATCTTAGGGTCCACCTCAATATCCAATTTACCAACAGTCTTGCCTGCTAGCCTTTGTCTATATAATATGGATCTTAATTTGAATTCTTCCAGCACCCTGTCTTGAATCCTATCTACTAACTTTGCAACTTACTTGTTTTTTACTAGGATTGGTAAGTGGAAGGTCAATCAGATAGGTGCTCTCATAGAATCTCAGGTTAGAGAAGTTAAATATTTCCTATTGCCCTTAAGATCTAGAGATTACCAGGGCTCTTCTATCAGTGTCATACATCCATCTCATAATTGGATTCTCAGTATGATGAGATGGGGTAGGCATAGCCCTTGATATAACCTCCTTAAACGGACTTTGTATGAGTGACTCCACATCAATATGGACTTGAGGAGGTTGCTGAGTATGGACATTTGCAAGTGAGGTTGGTGATTCCTCAATATCCAAACTCTAAGAAGAACTCCTAGGATCTGTGATTGCTAGAACTTTCTCCCCTTTTTTGGTAGCATCACCCTCTTACATAGGTGAGCAAGAGGTTAGCTCCACCACATCCATAGGTTTTTGTGGACCTGGTTGAGTCTTCCTAAGTGGTCTCCCAACTAACTTGCCCTTAAGATAAGTGATCTCAAGTTGCTGGTCGTTGATCCTCTTTTGTAAGGTAGTCACCTGAGATTCCAGATGACTAACCTTTGAGACTAAATAGGTGCAAGTTTTACTCAAACTTTGCACCTTTAGTTTCAGACTCCCTTCATCTTGATCAGAAGAATCACGAGGGGATGAGAGAATAGGACCAAAGTCTTCTTCCTCATCACTAGCCACTAAGTTCTTGGCTGCTGGATTTTCCCCGCACCATGACAGCTTTAGTCGAAGTGTCAATGGGTTAGGTTGTCATAATTGAGGTCTTAGAGATGTAATCGCTTGTAGAAGTGAGAGCCTCTTCTATATGGACTTCCTGAACAGGGTTAGGGAGATCAAACTCAGTTATGGGTGGATGATGTAGGCTAGACATGGGTGAGTGAGGAGCACTCATCTCTCCTTATGCAGGAGTGGAGAAGAGGGACTCATGGTACTCACTGAATCCTATGTCTTCATTATCATAGAATTCAAGGTTGAGTATGGGTTTATTGACGTCTAGAAGCTGGGGATGGTAGCTTTCCCTTGAAGGTTATTTACTAGAGTTTTGAGACTCTGAGTGAAGGCTTAAGGTCGTTAGGGTTGTGAGCTCATTAGGCTAAGCATGAGGATCCTCAGCACTGATCCTTGAAGTGATGGGAGTAGTTTTTTCCTCAGGAGAAGTAGGAGCTCTAGTGTCCATTTCTTCCTGCATAGGTGAGGATATAGGGGCTTGCACAGCCTGAGTAGTTTGTGAAGGGGTTCATTTGTATTTTCTAGAGTAGGTGATGGCTATTTAAGGCTATTTGGGTGGTTAAGAAGTAGAAGGTGTGGGTTCAATACTAGCTTGTGCTTCTAAGTTGTCACCTTGAGTAATGAGCTCTAATATTTTTGGAAATAAGGTTGTTTCTACCCCTGAGAAGCTCACAGTAGGCTTCCTTATTGTTTTGAAGATGTTGGGATTCACCTATCCTATTTTAAGAATATTACTTGTTCCCCTTAACTATGAGCTCAGTTCACAGTTAAGAATGCGTTGAACATATCTAGGAAACATGTAATATTCTAGGGAGTCTAAGTTAGCAAGCAAATTTGTATATACAAACTGATAGTACCTGAACTTGACACCCTGAACCATCCCATGGACTATGTAGGAAAAAGGTCTTCTGGAATTTGGTCCCAACCTCCATGCTTGTTTGGTAAACAATGGATAACTACATGGAGGAGGTACTTTCACTGGGAGGAGACCTTCTCTTTCCTGAAGGTTCTTACGGAGTAATCACCTTCATAGCCCATCTTCTTGATGTAATGGTTTACAACAAACTTTAGGAAGGACAAGTCACCTTCTTTATCATCCAGCCTAAGATGGGTGTTAATGGAGGCTGGAGTGATGAAAATTATCCTCCCTTGCACTGTGGCAAACAGTGCCTTCTCTCCATCCATAATGACATCTTGGTAGATCCTCTAAAACTCCAAAAGTTGTTCTTCATATAGTGGAGGATCTATGGTTAGGGAGGTGAAATAGTTTGATAGAGTCAAGAACCGACGAACCTTTGAGAAACCAGGATCTTTCTCACAATTTAACAGAGCAACCTGATTGTGTTGCCTGTGTAAATGCATGAAAAAATCTGGTTGGTTTTGAGGATCAGGGTCGGCCATTTGTGAGAAGCTTTGTGAGTAAGAAAGAAAAGAACAAAGGCATTTTATGGGTGAATTTAGGTTAAAGAGATTTGCATATGTAAAGGAAAGTAAAAAGAGGGAGAAGTGTTAAAGATGTATATGAAATGGATTTGAGATAAAGTTAATACAAAAGGATAAACTTTAAAATCCGGATGTCGGTCCCACCTCTGAAAAAACACCCAAAAAGGTAGTTTTCTTGGGAATCAAAAATATTCCGAATGTAAATTGTCTTTGAAAGTTTTATAAAAGCTTCCGAAGCCAATTTTGACTTTGGAAGATATTCCTGAGCTTTATGGAAATTTTTATTAGAAGAAAAATAGTTAGAGTATTTTTACCTCAGAGAAATAATTGATTTCGTAAGAGATTAAAACTAAGAAGTTTTGTTCACAAAGGAACAAATCTTCCGAGGCTTAAATGCTTTTGGAAGAATATTATCCTTCAAAATATATAAGTACTTAGAAGCATTTTTAAGCTTCGGATGATATATCAGAATTTCTTCCGAAGGTAAATGTCTTATAAGTAGTTATTAGTTTTAATTACATAATATTCTTTCGAAAACAACTTAATGTCTTTCGAGAGAAAATATATCTAAAATTTCCAAAATTCTAATTAATGTTATTTAAAAAGTTTTATTTCAAAGTAAATTGGGCTTATGTAGGTGATGATATAGAAAACTTAGGACACACATATTTAAAAATAACCTTGAGTTTAGTTTTAAAAAATTTACTCAAGATTAATCATCCCAATAGTTTATTTAAGATACTTAAATCTCTGTTCATCAAAAGTCTTCGTGAATAGATCAACATATTATTCATTTGTGTTAACTTTGACTAGTTTTATCAACCTTTTTCAAAATTCTCTCTAATCAAATCATACCTGATGTTGATGGTGTTTTGTCCTTAAGTGCTGCACAGGATTCTCTGTGATAGAGATAGCACTATTGTTGTCTGTATGGATTAGAGTCTCCTTGAAGTTGAATCCATAGTCCAACATAGTATTCTGAATCTAAAGCACTTAAGCACAGCAGCTAGCAGAAACAATGTATTTAGCTTCAGTAGTTGATGCAGACACACAGGATTATTTCTTGCATTTCCATAAGACTATCCTTCCATCAAGGAATTGACATCCCCCAGATGTAGACTTTGCAGTCATATTATAGCTGCCATAGTCACAATTTGTATAAGCATACAGATTGAAGTTAGAATTCTTTGGATACCAAAGGCCTAGTTTAGGAGCATATTTGAGATATCTAGGAATCCTCTTGACAATAACTAGGTGTGATATCTTGGGGTTGGCTTGATATCTTGCACAAATGCATGAGGCAAACATGATATTAGGCTTGATGGCTGTGAGGTATATAAGAGACCCAATCATAACCCTGTAAAAATTTTCATCCGCATACTCCCCCTCAAGATTAGGTCAAAAGGAGTGGTTTCTTACTATGGGTGTCTTTACAACCTTACATTCAGTCATGTTGAATCTTGTAGGTATGTCTTGTACATACTTTAACTGACTTATGAACATGCCATTGTCCACCTGCTTCACTTGAATTTCTAGAAAGAAATTAAGTTCCCACATGGCACTCATTTCAAATTTATTCTGCATCAGCTTCTTAACGTCTTTATAGAGCTTTAGATTAGATGACCCAAAGATAATGTCATCTACATAAACTTGAACCATCACCAAGTCATTCCCTGTTTCTTTGATGAAAAATGTTCCATCTATAGTACCTCTCTTATAGCTATGCTGACAAAGATACTGAGATAATGTCTCATACCACTTCCTTGGAGCTTGGTGCAGCCCATAAAGAGTGTTATCAAGCTTGCAGATATAATTAGGATGATCTGGGTCTGCAAAGCTAGGTGGTTGTTGACATACACCTCCTTATCAATCACCCCATATAGAAAAGCACACTTGACATCAAGTTGGTAGACCTTGAAATTCTTGGATGAAGCAAAAGCAAGGAATATCCTAACAGCTTCACGTCTTGCCACTGGAGCAAAAACATTTGTGTAGTCAATCCCTCTTCTTGTATGTATCCTTAAACAACTAGTCTAGCCTTATTCTATATGACAAGTCCTCTATCATCCTTCTTGTTGCTAAATACCCATTTGGTACCTATGGTGGTCTTCCCTTAAGGAAGAGGACATAAGTTCCAAACCTTTTGGCTTTTGAATTGAACCAACTCCTCCTGCATTGGTACAATCAACTTTCTTTTCATGGGTTTCTTGGGCTTTATCTGGGACAAGAAGCAAGAGTATAGACAAACATTTTTATCATGGGTTTGTCCTATTATTTTCACTTCTATGTCAACATCTCCAATAATGTTTGTGGTGGGGTGTGACTTATGGATCCTGAGTTAAGGAATCATAGCAAGTTGTTTGGATAGATCCAAATTTGTGAACTTTTGATTAGACAATTGAGTGTCACCCATCACATCAGGATACTTATCAATAGAAACTTGATACAACGAGTGTGTGACATCATTGATGTTTTCTACCATAGATTGGTTGTTAGCATCAAGAAATTATTATTCACTATCACCACCACCATTTCCTCCTACATTTGAAGCTCCTTCCTTTGAGTTCTATGCCACTGAGCTAGAATTTGTAGGCACCTGAGATGTATCAGCTGAATTTGTTATGGTTATGCTGATAGAAATTCCATCTGCAGGGTTAGTTACCATCGGAGCTGAAGTGATTTTCTTGCTTGGTCTTCTCAACTTAAATCTTGGATTAAGATCATATGTTAATAAGTTACCTGTAGATCCTGAATCATTCTTATAAGATTTGTTAAAATAGTTAGTAACAAATCAAGATCAAACAACCAATCAGGACCCGAACCTTTCATACTAGGAGTGTGCTCATTGAAGGTCACATTGGCTGACTCCTTAACTACTCTAGTTCTAAAATTATAGACTTTATAAGCCTTAGCTTGGAAAGAGCATCCAATGAAGTATTCATCATCTGATTTCTCAGTAAATTTGGCTACTTGATCTTTGATATCCAAGATGGTGCAAGGACATCCAAATGATTAGAGAAAACCAATGAAAGGTCTCCTTTTGTGCCACGGTTCCTAAGGAGTCTTACCATGAGTCTTAACTACTAAACTCTATTATGCACATAGTAGGCTATGCTGACTGCCTCTACCTAGAAGATGATGGACAATTTAGAGTCAGATAACATGGTTCTTGCAGCTTCAATAAGTATCCTGGTTCTTCTCTTAGCAACACCATTTTGCTTAGAAGTCCTGGGAGCACTATATTGTCTTCTAATATTTTTTTCATCATAAAATGTGTTAAGTAATTGATTCTTGAATTCAGTTCCTTGATCACATCTTATGGTTTTGACATTGTGATCATATTGATTCTTAATTTTCAAAATGAAGTTCTTCTAGATCTAGGGAGTTTCATCCTTAGTTCTAAGGAAGAAGACCCAAGTGAATCTTGTGAAATCATCTGTGATCATAAAACGGTATGAGGTCCTTTCTATACTTATTACACTGGTGGGGCCAAAGAGATCCATGTGTAATAAGTATAGAGGTGTAGTGATAGAGTTTGTTTCCTTTGTCTTGTGAGACACCTTTTGTTGCTTCCCTTTCAGGCATGCAACACAATGGTCATCACTTGTGAACTCTTTTTTTGGCATTCCCTTTCAATTGTGAACTCTTTTTTTGCCTTGTGAGATACCTTGTGTTGCTTCCCTTTCACTTGTGATCATTATTAATTAATTTATTCATAATTTTAAAGTTAAATGACACATTCTTTCATGCCAAAGGAAGGACTCATCACTATTTGCTTTAGATAGAAAGCAAGAAACTTCTCCTGGGGGGATGTTTTCTGCAAATCCATCTTGTATATGTTCCCTTTCCTGAGGCTCTAAGCATGATATGCTTTCAAGGAATCACCACCCTGGCCTTGAGAACAATTCATTTATGCTCACTGAAGAGCATGGTTGTGTCTCTGATCACAAAATTGGAATACACTCAGTAGATTGTATCCAAGCTCCTTGACAAAGTTTAGCTTTTCAATGTTGAGCTAACCATTTATAACCCTGCCCCTTTCAATAATGTAACCACCTGCATCTCCACCAAAAGCAACTGGCCCTCCATCAATTTTCTTAAAGTTTTAAAGCAAATAGCCATCGACTGTCATGTGCCTGGAACAACCACTATCAATGATCCATACATTTCTCTTGTTCTTTAGTTATTCCTGCATAAAAAGTGATGGTTAGTTATATTTAGAAACCCAAGCCTTATTGGTCTTGCGCTTGTCAAAGTGAACCGAAGACAATACAACATCATTTGATCCTATGTTAAGGTTTTGAGGATCATTTGTTGTTGTTAATGAAGAACTTTCAGTCACATGGTATTCCTTTATCTTCCACATCATCTTTGGAAGATTAGAATAGACCTTCAACACTTTGGAAGTTTTGATAACTTTGAAAGTTTTGGACACTAGACCTTTGAAAGATCCTGCCTTCACTGCAACAAGCTTCAGTACTTCGGAAGCATTCCTTTCTTTCGAGACCAAATTTTCATTCGAACGCAAGTTTTCACTTGTCTTCTTTTCCACCTTGGAGATTCCAAAAAGAAAGGACTTTCCTTTCAAAGTTGTCTTCTTATCCTTCTCAAAAGTCTTCTTCTTGGTCATATGGAGAGTACTTTTGAAATTATAGATGCAATCCTTGGCAAGATGAGAAGTACTACTACACATAATGCAATCAATTAGCTTCCTTCTAATAGTCTTCCTTTAAGTGCAAGGCAGAGCTTGTTCACTTTCCATTTCCATCTTCATCTTCTCAGATGATGCAACAAGCTTCTTATGGTGAGACTTGCTCTTGAATCTGGACGGTTCAGGCTGTGTAGCAGTGGCACACAGCTGATCAACCTTCTCTTCTTTACAGGGATGATTTGGATATGAACTAGAACTCCTGTTACTAGAGTTCATAGTTAAGTCCTCAGCCTTTACCACTTCAAATCTTGTAGAGATAAAAACTAGTTTCTTCTTAGAGTTGAAAGTGACCTTGATCTCTTGAGCCTTCTTTGATCTTCTCTTGGCTGCTCTGATCAAGTTCTTTCTTTTATACTTTGTCATCCCCGGTTCTTTCCTCCCCTAAGGAGAATAGTGACCATTCTTAGGATATCTTCTTCACTTATCTCAGATCCTTCCTTCACTATCTCCTCTTCATCCTCTTCTTGAATGGGGTCTAGAAGGGGAAGCTCATCTTGACAAGTTTCACACCTTGGAGATCTTACAGATAGTAAAGTGTGTGAAGGAACTATCTTAGTAGATCTCAGTCTCTGTTTATTCTAATAACACTCTTTTGCATGCAAGAATAAGGATATAATGTTCTTGAAGGTCTTTTTTTAAAGAACACATTTTTCTGCCCTGGCTTTGCGGATCACAAGCTTAGCCTGACATTCAGTTAACTTAGTGATGAGATCTTTGATTTGAGTCCTGTAGTTGGTGTGCTCATGCTTCAGAGTTGAAATGGTTTTCTCTAGATCTTCAATTGTAAGTTTATAATCATTTTCAGCTCTTTTGAAATCAGCTTTTAAGATATTTAAGGACTCAAAGTCAGATCCCATCTCTAAGTTATAGGACCTATATATGTTAACTTTAGTAATGCATTCTGGGGTACAAAGTTGTTCCAATACCTTGGCTTCTTTATGATCAGCCATCAGTGCTTGGTTTGGAGATGCATCTTCAACCTAGAAACTCCAATCAAAGCCTCCTTTTTCAACAACAACTGCAGCTTGCTAGTTGGGCTTCTCAGTGTGTGGAGCTCCATCAGTATAGTTTAGTATGGGTTGTGCTTGGCCACCATTTGTCCTTGGTGCCTTGTACTCCCTAGAAAAGTCTCCTATTGATTACAGTTGTAACACTTCATCTTGCTTTTGTCTAGCCTAAACTTTCAACTTGATACATTGTTGGGAAATTTCCAACCTGTCCTCTTATAGAACTTTTTGGCTCTATGAGTAAGAAGAGCCATCTGTTGGACTATCTCCATGTATTCTAGATCATCTGGATGGATGCAGTTTAAGTCTTCAAGGGTGAAAAGGAAGTTGCCACTGCTTTCATTAGTAGACACAAAGACTTGTGATGAGCTTGTCTTTTGGAATGGGCTTCCTTGGATGTAGCTCTCCCTTGATATGTCCAGGAAGGTGATAAAAGGGCTCTTTTATGAGTTGCTACGGTAGCAGATAAGATGATCCCGTGGTTCTCTACAATCCCTTTCAACCACATGAAGCTCAGAATGCTGTTGATTGTTGGAGTTGCTAGATGTATTTTGCATGTTCATCTCCACCTTGTATTCACTAAGAATACCATACAACTCAGTGAGAGTGAGGGTCTTGAGGTTTTCAGTCCTCTTAATGACCACACAATAGTGTGTCCATTGTCTAGGAAGAGAGGACATGAACTTCCTTACAATGTACATATTCTCAAGAGTTATTCCAACAACCATTAGAGTATCCATAATCATAACATACCTGAAGTATTGTTGAGGTATGGTTTCACCTATTTTGAAGGTGAAGTTCTCAAACTACTGCTTCAAGAGGTCTTTCTTGTTCTCTTTAGCTTCATTTGACCCCTCATACATCAGCTTTAGTGTATCCCATAGTTGCTTCAGTTTTGCACTTCTTGAAGCCTCCGTCGATAGAGTTTGGAAAAGCACTATTCTAAAATATGTGTTCTAAGTTGTCTATATTATCACCTACATAAGCTCAGATTACTTTGGAAGAAACCTTCTCAAATGATATTCCTTAGAATTTTGGAAAATTTAGACATATTTTCTCTCGGAAGACGTTAAGTTGTCTTTGGAAGAACATTATGTCTTCAAACCAAATAGGTACTTATAAGAAATTTACCTTTGGAAGAAATTCTGATATATCTTCCGAAGCTTAAATATGCTTCTAAGCACTTGTATGTTTTTCGAAGAGCAATTTCCTTCTGAAAGCAATGAAGCCTCAGAAGATTTATTCTCTTATCAATGAACTTCTTAGTTTTAATCTCTTTCGAAACCAAATATGTCTCAGAAGTGAAAATGCTCTAAGTATTTTTCTTTCGAAGTAAAATTTCCTTAAAGCTCAGGAATATCTTTTGAAGTCAAATTCGCTTCGGAAGTTTTTATAAAACTTCCAAAGACAAATTACCTTTGGAAGATTTTTGACTTCCAAGAAAACTACCTTTTTGGGCGCCCTTTTCAGAGGTGGACCGACATCCCGATTTCAAACTTTATCCTTTTGCATTAACTTTGTCTCAAATCCATTTTATATATATATACACTCAATGGTTCCCCCTCTTTCACTTTCCTCTTCATCTGCAAAAAAATTCTCTAACCTAAATTTACCCACAAACCGCCTTTTTTCTTACCTTTCTTCACCACAAAGCTACTCACAAATGGCCAACCATGACCCTGTAAACCAACCTGATTTTTCCATGTATTTGCATAGGTAACACAATCAAGTTGCTTTGTTAAACCCTGAGAAAGATCCTGGTTTCTTAGAGATTTCATGATTTTAGACTCTATCCCACTACCTCACTTTATGAAGATCAACTCTTGGAGTTTTGAAGGACCTGCCAAGATGTCACTATGGATGGTGAGAAGACACTATCTGCCACAGTACATGGGAGGACAATCTCCAACACTCGAGCCTCCATTAACGCTCATCTTACGCTAGATAATATAGAAGGTGACTTGTCCTTCCCTAAGTCTGTTGTCAACCAGTCCTTCAGGCAGATGAGCTATGAAGGTGATTACTCTATAGAACCTTCAAAAAAGGGAAGGTCTCCTCCCAGTGGAAGTACCTCCTCCATGTAGTCATCCATTGTCTATCTAACAAGCATGGAGGTTGGGACCAAATCCAGAGGACCTTTCTTACATAGTCCATAGGATGGTTCAGGGGGTCAAGTTCAGGTATTCTAAATTTGTATATACCATTTTACTTGCTAACTTAGACTCCTTAGAATATTACATGTTCCCTAGATATGTCCAGCACATTCTTAACTATGAACTGGGCTCAGAGTTAAGGGGAACAGGTAATGTTTTAAAAATAGGACAGATGAAGCCCATTATCTTCAACACAATAAGAAAGCCTACTGTGGACTTCTCAAAGGTAGAAACAACCCTTGTCCTAAAAATATTAGAGCTCATTGCTCAAGGTGACAACCTAGCAGCACCAGCTAGTGTTAAACCCACACCTTCTCCTTCTCAACCACCTAAACAACCTCAAATAACCATCACCTACTCTAGCAAATCCAAATGAAACCCTTCAAAAGCTACTCAGCTTATGCAATCCCTATAAACTCACCCATGCAGGAGGAAGTGGACATTAGAGCTCCTACTTCCCTTGAGGAGCAAACCACTCCCATATCTTCAAGGATCAATGTTGAGGTTCCTTATGCTCAGCCTTGAGGTTCCTTATGCTCAGCCTAATGAGCTCACAACCCCAACAGGCTTAAGGCTTCACTCAGATTCTCAAAACTCTAATCAACAAGCTTGAAGGGAAAGTTACCATCCCCAGCCTCTAGACCTCAACCAACCCATACCCAAACTAGAATTCTATGATGATGAAGACATGGGATTCAATAAGTACCGTGAGTCTCTCTACTCCACCTATGCTCAAGGAGAGATGATTATCCCTGCATCACCCATGTCTAGCCTACATCATCCACCCACTACTAAGGTGGATCTCCTTAAACAAGTTTAGGAGGTCCATACGGAAGAGGCTCTCACTTCAGTAAGTGACTACATCTTTAAGACCTCAATCATGGCAGCCTAACCCCTTGACACTTCAACTGAAGCTGTCATGGTACAGGGGAAATCCAGCAGCCAAGAACATAGTGCTAGTGATGAGGAAGAATACTTTGGTCCTATTCTCTCATCTCCTCGTGATTCTCTATTGAAGATCGGGGGAGTCTGAAACTAAAGGTGCAAAAACTGACCAAAACCCGCACCTATTTAGTCTCAAAGGTTAGTCATTTGGAATCTCAGGTGACTACCTTATAAAGGAGGGTCAATGACTAAAAACTTAAGATAATTGGTCTCAAGGGTAAGCCAGCTATGAGACTACTTAGAAGGACTCAACTAGGTCCATAAGAACCTGTGGATATGGTGGATTTAACCTCCAGCTCACCTATGCAAGAAGGTGATGCTACCAAAAAGGGGGAGAAAGTTCTAGCAATCAAAGAACCTAGGAGTTCTTTTCAGAGTATTGACATTGAGGATTCACCACCCTCACTTGTAATTGTCCATACTCAGCAACCTCCTTAAGTCCATATTGATGTGTACTTACTCATATAAATTTTGTTTGAGGAGGATATCCCAAGGGTTATTTCTACTCCACCTTATGATGCTGAGAATGTAATAGTAGGGTGGGGGTATGATGCTGATAGGAGAGCCCTAATACTACATAGACTTTAGGGGCAACAAGAGGTCTTTAATTTTTAGACCCTAAAGTACTATGACAGTCCTTCTCTAGTCCACATGTCACTTGCCTATCCCAGTCAAAACAGGCAAGCTGACAGATTGACTGAGAGGATTCAAGATTGGATTGTTAAAGAGTTCAGCCATAGAAGAAGATAAAGGCTAATAGGCAATGTCATTGGTTAACTGGATGTTGAGGTGGACCCTAAGATTAGCTTTGAAGGGGAAACATTGATTGAAGGCCCAGTGATAGATCCTTTGAACCTTATTATAGGATCTACTTAAACATCCTCTATCTTTAATAAGGCACTAGTTGGTGAAGGTGCTTCACAACCTCTCTCTGCCACGGCTTAAGTGTTGAACCAAGTAATAAAGGCCAAAGCTCTCTCTACCCTGAGTCACCAAGGCCTGTGAGTGATAAAGGGAAAAGGAAACTAACTCCTGAGGAGATCGAGGAGGAGGAGAGAGACAGGGAGGAAGAGGAAGCTAAGGGGAGAGAGTTCAAGTGGGTCCCCAGGCTTCATAGAAGCTACAATCAGGGCTACCCCTAGGCCAAACACTCAAGATCAAGAGTTAAGGGCAGCTAGATTAAACTACTTGGGGATCAGGAACTATAACATTGATGAACTCATCTATCTTTCCTAAGAAGAGTTTAATGAATTGGCTGACACTGAGTTATCAAATGAATGGAAGGAGGCGGAGGATACAGAATTGCTCCTCAAGATCAAGGAAGAAAAAAGGAGGAAAAGACTTTATAAACATGTTCCTACCCTTTCCCCAATTCAAGAAAGCCTTGAGGCAGAGGCTATGGCAACTAAGCAACAACCTCAAGTAGACAAGGAAGCAAACAGACGAAACATGATTAGCTACCTGAGTGCCACTAGCCCTATCAGGCATCTAAACTTCTTCCCTTATCCTATGAATACATAGAATTTGAGTACCTTAAGCAGTTTGAGCAACAAGTGATAAAAGAACAAACGGATGCTATGAGGAAGATAAGGAAAGAAGCTGCAAAGTCAAGAGCTATCATCCAAAAGAGGAAAAAGAAGTCTGCTGATAGGTAGAGGATGATGAGCTTCTTGAAGCTGTATGGATTCTCTGAAAGAAGACCTTGGTCTAATGTCTCTATCCACTATGGATGAGCACATTAGAGTGATCAAGCAGAAATTAAAAAGAAGAAGCTTGTTGGCTTGTATTCTCCACCAAGTCAAGCTCCACCTGAAGTTGAGGTTAAGGTTGAACACTAAGAGACAACACAACTTGGACCTAGTGCTGGACCACAACTAACTTTTATCTTTTGATCCACAGTAGGGTCCTAATCCATCTCCTTCTGAACTTGTGATGGAAGAAGACCTAACTAAGAGAGACACCTAAGAACAACCTGGTGCTGAAAGCTAATCTTCTTAGTTAAAGTGTAGAAGAGAAAGAAAAGGATGACCATGAAGAGGGACACTAAGAAGAAGAAGAAGTCCAAGGATTCAACCTCTACACCTCTAGATGAGTCAAAGCATCCTAAAGTATCTCAAGAAGAGGTTGCTCAACTAAGTCCAACACAAGTAGAGCCTCTTTTAGCTGGGAGACCCATCCTATTCTAAACTTTTACTGCAAATCCAGATAGATGGTATGTCATCAAAGATCAATAAGGTCAAGATGTCTATTTCTGGCAAGACATGCTTGATCGTCCTTGCATTATCTCTATGAATTGAGGAGGTACTATGAGAGTCTGAGGGATCCTTACCAAATGATGAAGAAATGAATGGTCTTGATCCTGATGAGGACTGTCAATATTCAAGTAACCTTCTCTGTTTTGGTAGCATCAGCCTAGGGAGAGTTTGTAAGGTTTATACTAAAAGACTGATACAACCAAAGCAACCAAAGAGTTTCCAACATGCATGCATGAAGTGCAGAGTAAAGTTACTTCGGAAGTTTTACACAACTCATAGAGAATATTGCAAGTCTAAAAATCTTCAGAATCCAAAGACCAAATCTTCTAAATCCAAAGTTGAAGTCTTCTGAATCTTCAAAGACAAAGTCTTCCGAAGCCAAAAAACTGAAGACTGATTTCTTTCGAAGACGGGGAAGACATGCTTTCTCTGATCCTCTTTTGACATAAAGCTAAACAACTTTTCACTGTCACTCTGAAGACTCACCAACTTATATAAGTTGGTGAAAAGATCCATGCTTTTTTCAACTGTAGATTATAGTCATTGGTCTGTAACTTTCTACTATGTACCTTTTGTCCTTTTTGTAATAGAGATTAAGATGTAAGCTATGGCATATTATAACAATAAGTCAAAAGGCAATCTGTCTTTTGACTATACATTGATCTTGTTGTCTAGATTAGTGTTTCCAGCTGGCTTTCAAAGGATAGCTGGTTGTAGGATGCAGTATAACATATCTTAGGTTCTTATATTTATTTTCATGCTTTGTAATACTTGTAATAGAACTTGAGTAATATACAACATTCTTGAAAACCATACTTATCTATTTCTTGTTTTTTGTTCTGTCTCATTACTTACTTGTGTTTTTAGTATCATTTACTTAAACCTGATTTCCTATTTGATCTGTTAAGTGTTTTAGCACTCTCCTTATTGTGAAATTTATTGTATTGACCATCTCTTAAATGATCCTACACATGCTTATATAATGTAAGAATCTATAGATTATATAATAAATATAGCAAAGCAATCAAATGTTTACACTAGCCAAGGCTGTAGTAAATACTTGCACAAGGTGAAAATCCAGTGACCATACAATGTACAAGTAAGGTAATCAATTGCTTGCAAGACTCTAGTGACCATGTAATTTATATAGCTTAAGAAATCAAATGCTTGCAAAACGCAAGAATCTAGTTCTCACGTAATGCACTAAGTAAGGAAATCAAATGCTTGTTTGACTTCAATTAACCATGCAATGCATAAATCAAAGGTAACATTTATAACATGCAAATCATAAAACACTTTAACCCTAGATAACTGTACTATACACTGAATCTTAGCATAAATATACCTTTTAGTGACATAATAATTAGACATAAGATATCATATTATGTGGCATCAGATCCAGGTAAAGAGCTAGATGCAGATAAGCATTTACATTCGGGTGAACAATTAGTATGATAAGTTTTCGTAAGGACATAAATGTGGGTAGACTTTTACATGCGGGTGTACAACTTCAAATTTAGGTAGTTAATATTTCTTGAAATGTTGCCGAGTATGGGTAGTTTTAGGTGAACATTCACATGCAGTTTAGACTATATCATATTCAATTGAAAATATTCACATACGGGTGAACTATATATTTAGGGCCAGGTGTAGGCTATAGTGTTATGTGTGGGTGATTAAACCCTTATACGGGTTGTTCAACACTTTGAGTTATTTATATATATTTATAGTATTCGGTTAAACATTTGACGTTTGGTGAATAGTGCCAGGTGCAAAAGCACCTATAGTTAGTTTGACTAAAATTTTGAGTAACGTTAACCACAAGGCACATTGGTATTCTGGTATATGTCTAAGTGTATCTATGTTTAGGATATACTGCCAACTTCAGGTGAGCCATTCTTACTCATATGGGTGAACTAACATCACCTTTAGGTAAACAAATCACCTTTGGTGAACAATAACATGTGAATACGTACTCTGTCTAAAATTAGTAAATTTATAAAACAGTAACATCATTTTTATAACAATTTTTAAAATCATTGAATTATTAACATGTACTAGGGTTTACATACATGAACTTAGATTGCATGCAAAGCATTACATGAACTTAGGTTGCATGCAAAGCATCTCATAAATAGGTATACAAAACATAAAGGTGGTAACTTTAACATTAAGAACATTATATCTATAATTTAGAACATAACAGGTATGCATATCATCCCAAAAATTGATGTAAACATAGAAAATAAGAGAATTTAGAATTTACCTCGATGAATATGATGAACAAAACTTAGAATTTAAAACCCACCCCCTTGAATTTACATTTTCACCTTGTAATGATAACTTTCGGAATTGCTTTTTCTTTACTAAAAAAATTCAAGGTGTTATAATTAAGTCTACTAATTTCTTTGTTAATAATCTTTATAATGTCTTGTATTTGTACAAATAGAAAATTTATGGTCAATGTAAAATGTGATCTTTTATTATTAACAAAAAGTTTCATGATCTTGTGATGAGTCACAATAATGATGTTTTGGTGGTTACTTGACCAATTTTTCAACAGGTGGTATTAAGACAAGGTTAGAAGATTAAGAAAGAACAAGATCATGGAAAATATAATCACAAGAGAAAATTAAGGTGATCAAGAAGCAATGAGAGTGAAACGATTTTAAAAAAAAGTGGGAAGCCACTATTCATTCTATGAGATGATTAAGTGGTTGTAAATGTTGGTTATGCGAAGCAACTAAGAGGCGTTACAAGTTGGGTGTGTGTGATCTAAAGAAGGAAAAAAAAGATGTAGTTTATTCATCAATTGGGAACTGAAGAGATCCAAGGAGTACATCAGGGAAACGACCGAGAAGATTATGAATTATTATTTTGTGGGAGATTGATGAAGAGAAAGACGGACCTATGTGGACTGGTGAAGGAGTTTGAAGAAAATATATGGTTTCATGATGACTTGTAATGGAATAATAAACTAAGTGATTCAGACTAGGGATTAAGGTATGATACATGTGTGAAATAATGATTTGAATGAGCAAAATTGAGTGATTCAAGTTGGTGCGAATGACCTAAGTGATTCAAGATGTGTGAAGCCGGACCTAACTATTGTGTTTGGCAGATTAAATTATGTGAAGATGGTCTCTTGCTTATGTTCAAGGCAAGTCAAGAAAAATAAGCATGAGCATCATGACTGTGATTGTCATAATAGAGATGGAGCTATCATGAATTCATGATTGAATGGGTTGATAAAATACAATGGCCTATATGATCCACAGAGTGGATCCAAAGAAAGGATGTGAAACGGTCAAGGATTAAAGTGAAATGGTTACACGTCTTGTTGTGAATTCAAGATATTAGAGGTACAACTTAAGATTAAGGGGAAGAATGAAACTTAAATCTTGATTAATTGTTTAAGTGTAGGATATAAATTGTTAGAGTTTATTTTTTAATTAATTTTTTATATCATGGAAGAATATTAAGTTAAATAATGATAGATTGAGGTATTTTAGGAATTAGTATTTGTGTTAATTAAGCTTCCCAATTGGAATTGGTTTAAAAGTCTTGGTGATCAAGTCTTGTTTTATATAGAGTGTTTAAGGTTGATATAATGTATGGTTTTTCACTATTAATAAAAAATATATTATGACCTCGATATTAGGTCACAAATAATCGTGTTTTGATGTATGTTGGCTGACCAATTTTCCAATAGTAATATGGCTTGTACAAGTTACAGTGATGAGGGTGGTGGAATGGTGGTTGCAATCAATGGTCAAGGATGGTAGTCAACAACGGAGATCGATTATCGATGGTGATAGTCAATGGTCAAGAATGATGATGTTTGGTATGCTTGGAGAAAAAAGATCATTGCTTTTATCATACCTTTAGAAAATGGATATATAAAAAGAAGAGATAAACGTTAATACACTTATATTGATAAATTTGATATGTTATGTTACTTTTCTTGGTTGGTAATTCCCTGATATATAGAACCCAAAAAATATTTTATGGGTAAACTAAAAGCAAGTGTAGAAGATACGTAATCACATGCATGGCGGAATAGATGTTCTAAAAGTTTTATTATTTATTTGGTTAGGGTGTGTTGTCATTCAAACTTTGCACGTCACGTTTGCATTAGTAGCAACAAACGGTCCAACTTTTGATGTGTCAAATTTCACAAGGTCAACCACAACAACAAAAATTGTACTTTAACCTTAACTAGAAATCAAGGTTTGAATAATCAACGAGAATCAATGAATCACTGTACTGCCACGACTAAAATATATGTAGTTTAACATAATTCTCACTACTATGATATATAAACGATTATGTAATCCCGTAATTAATATCTTTGTTTTTCATATTATATTATGATTGCTATACATATAAATATATATACGCTTCTCATAACTATTTAATTATTATAATTTTGGATTAACATATTTATTACAAATTAATATTAGACATATTAAGAGAAACAAAAGGTGACCGTAATTTGTTGATAAATTTTACTTTATAAATTGTCTACTTTTTAAAAGAATGTTTTCAGAATTCACCCTACTTTTCAATGAACCTTTTCAGAAACAAGAAACAAAATAATGAAATTAAAAAAAACTAATTATTTATAAAATCCTTATAAATCCATCATAACAGCTGATATCATTAACAAACAAAATTTTGAAAATAATGTAAAAAATAACTATAACCTAAATATTTTAACAATCCAACGGATTTGAATGTAATTTTGTTCTTTTTTGTAATTACACAAATAAATACACCCATAGGCATGCATGCATATCCACACACAAACATATATGTATATACAATCCACACACAAATGTGTGCATATAGTATATATGTATGTGTATATAGTATATATAGAACGTGTGTGTATATATATATATATATATATATATATATATATATATATATATATATATATATATAGGTTTGAAAAGAAGACATGACAACCCATATTTTGAAGTGTTTGATGGAAGTTCGACCGAGGACGTATCAGGGTGATTATGAGCATATCTGACTGTATGGGAAGACATCTTGACGCCCAAATTAAAATCTATCGACCGATTAACTCATATTGTAGTCAACCTAATTTGATCTATCGGTTTTGTTTGTTTTCTTATCATTCTCTATACTTTGTTTATCATCTATCTTTGATTAATCTTAACTCGTATTAATTTCTTGGTTTGATTTTACTTAAAACATGTATTGATTTAAAGTAAAGCTTTGATGATTAATGTTAGAAAAGGTTGGGTTTGTTTTGTAATTTTAAGATGTTGAGGGACTGATATTGTAAACTTTGTTAATTGGTTGTTAGGTCTTGATGAATAAGTACCAAACTTTTGAAAGGGTTGTTAATTGAACGTATCATTTTCTTGTTTTCCTTGTTCATCATTTTTCTTGGTACATGTTCACATTTGGTATCAGAGCTTCACGGAGAAGCTCAAAATCTTGATTGAGTAGAAGCCTGGATTTACGGTTCGGTCGAACTATGGTTCGGTGAAATTAAGTGTTTCAAGTGTGAGAAATACGATCATTATGCCTCGAAATGTGATCAGTAAAACACAAGAAAATTCCGAAGCAAATTTGGCTCAAGCAGGTGTGGATGAGCCTGCTGTATTGATGATAACTCACACAGGGCTCAAGAAGGAATGGGTGTTCTTGAATGAGCAAAAAGTATTTCACACATCGTTTGAGATAGATGAAGCAATCTCAAGTGAAGGTGTGTATTGGTACCTTGATAATGGAGCATCCAATCACATGTCTGGAGATGCTTCAATCTTCTCTTAATTAGATAGAAAAGTGGGTGGAAGAGTTAGATTTGGGGATAATTCAAGTGTTGAAATAGAAGGTAGAGGCTCTGTGATCCTAGAAGGCAAGGAAGGGGAACACAGACCTCTGACAGATGTCTATTTCATTCCCCATCTAAAGAGCAATATTCTAAGTCTTAGGCAAGCTACCAAAGGAGGATGTGTAGTGCAGATGAAAGAAGAGTTCTTATGGTTGTTTGAGAAAGATGGTTAGTTGCTGATGAAAGTAGCAAGATCCCTAAATAGGCTGTACAAGATAAGGTTGAATGTTGGTACACCTGTGTGCTTTCAGGTAGAAATGCAAACTCCACCATGGTTGTGGCATGGAAGGCTGGGTCATGTGAACTTTGACTCCTTCAGAACCATGTCAAGTAAGAAGATGGTGAAAGGAGTTCCTATGATCAGTCAACCTACAAAGGTCTGTGAGGCTGCTTAGCAGGAAAGCATTCCAGGCAGTCATTCCCCTCAAGTACTGCATATAGATCACAGACACCCTTGCAGTTGGTGTCAATGGATTTGTGTGGACCAATTACACCAACGACACAGGGAGGTAATAAGTATTACATGCTTTTGGTGGATGACTACTCTAGATTTATGTGGGTGTATTGCTTAACAGCAAAGATCAGGCACTAGATACATTCAAAAAGTTCAAAGTGAAAGTTGAAAACGAACTGAATGTCAAGATAAAGACCTTGATATCTGATAAAGGAGGGGAGTTTACTTCTCAGAAATTCAATCATTTTTCTGAATTGAATGGGATAAGTAGACAGTTGACAGCTCCTTACGCTCCTCAACAGAATGGGATAGTGGAGAGGAGAAACAGATCAGTTATGAACATGACAAGGAGTATCTTGAAAGCCATGGATATGGCATAGTGGTTGTGGGCAGAGGGAGTAAGGCACTCTGTGTATATACTAAATAGGGTGCAAACTAGAGCCTTAAAGGATTGCGTACCTTATGAGGCATTGAAAGGAAAGAAGCCATATTTGCAGCATCTAAGAATCTTTGGGTGTGTTGGTCATGTTAAAATTGTAACACAAACTCTAAAGAAGCTGGATAATAGGAGTGTTCCTATGGTATATTTGGGAGTTGAAGCAGGAACCAAAGCACATTGAATGTATGATACTGTCAGAAACAAGATTGTTATTAGCAGAGATATGTCTTTTGAGGAAAGTAGAAAGTGGAACTGGAAGGATTGCTCAAAATAACCTTCGAAAGAAAACAGAATGACGTCGGAAGAAAACAGAATGACTTCGGAAGAAAACTGTGTGGCTTTGGGAGGAAATTCAGAAGAGTTCTTTTGGCAAGTTGATCAGAACCAACAATGTCCTCTGTGTAACAAGGACATGTTAGACCAGTATCAATGAATCTGGGTGAAACAACTGAGTTAAGAAGATCAGCTAGAGTATCTACTTTGTCTGCTAGATTATCTGATTATGTGCTTGATAGTAGAGTTTCTCGCAATGCTCAAAGACAAGAAGAGGAAGAGATAGTTGAATTGTTGTTAGCGAAAGATGAGGAACCAAAGTCATATCTAGAAGCAAGTGCAAGTTCACAACGGAGAACTGCTATGAATGAAGAGATAAGTGTAACATCCCGTATTTTTTTTATAAACAATAAAATTTAATACGTTAATGTTAATAACTATAATAAAAATAATAATAACAATAATAATAATATTTTTAATAATAATAATAATGATAATAATAACGATAATAAATAATAATATTAATAATGAAGTCCAGGGGGTTAAATTGCCAAACCTGAAACTTTAAAACAAAGTTTTTACATAAAATAATAAATCAAACAAACCTTAGGGACCATTTGCGTAAATTATAAATTTACAACCCAAACCCCCGCCCAACCCCCGTACTTCCGGCCACCGGTCCGGCTAACTCCGGCGGCCCTCCAGCGAAGCCGAAACCCTCGAAATACTCGATTTTAAAACCCAAAACCAGTTCCAATCGATTCGTGGAAAAGTTTCGAACATAGACACATGCTTTAGTTTGAAATATATTTAGTGGATGTGGATCACAGGGTGGATTCACAACTCATCGATCCACTTTATACATAATTGAGTTACAACTCAAAAGATCCCACTTAAACGACAATTGGAATCAAATTAGATCAACCTACTTCAACTTTATCTATTTTTAAATTGAATACAACAAATAATTCCATCTAAAACAATCATTAATACCGAATTCGATCCCTATAAAAACCGCGACCTGCAACCTATTCTAACACCACTCTCCGACCCATATAACCTGAAATTTTCAAAGGGCTTTCAATCATTATAACAATTCAAAGCTTTCTGTGTAATCAATTTGCTTTTCATCAGTGTTTGATCAACATTCGAATTCAAGTTAAACCGCGGCTTGTTCTTCACTGTTCTTATCCCAATTCGAATCCAAACAGGTAATTAAACACATCCATATACTCGGTTTTACATGGGGATCAAAAGCCCCATGAATGCAATCGTTTACATAATCTGTAAAACCTCTGAAAACTCCCAAGAATTCAATAACACACGATCTCAATCACGTGAATGCAGAATGTAAACGTGATTGGATAGAAAAGAAGATTGTATTGAACAAGAAATGCTTCTTCGATTAAAACAAACAACCTATTACAGGTCTTGTGCGCGATTTCGCACAGAAAAGTATGATAATGAATGAAAAGCTTAATTACAAAACGAAATCTAGCTATTTATACTAAACACATGGTTCTCGCGCGAGATGCCTTTCGCGCGGCCTTGGCTTTCGTGTGGAACTTCACCTCGCGTGGAAGCTGTTCTCGCGTGAGAGCTGCTTCTCGCGTGACTTCTTCAAATCGCGTGGATTCTTGCTTTCGCATATGATGTTTTGCCGAGCCTTGATTTGTCTTCTACAATCTCCCCCTAGGCTCGGTGAAACATAATCAATCAAAGTCAATATTCGCCTTCTTGTAAGAGCCAGCATAGGCATACCATTTATTTCTCAGGATCCGGTCAATCATCCATACGTACTGGCAAGATAGAAAATAAACAGACTAATCAGCTGAGATAGGGCAGTGTAACAGCTTGAATAAGTCGTCTTTGCCAAACTTCATTAAGTCTGCTGGATCAATGATTCGATAAGACCTGTCTATACATCTGATCACAGCGTGACCGGAATCCTTTTCACATCTCCAAGATAGAAGTTGCTTCAAAGAGTTGGGAGGAACTGGAGCATGCACAGGGACTTTTCTGATAAATTTGGGATGTTGATAGACTCGTATCTTCATAGGAGCTTTAGTATTTTCATCAATTCTTGTTGAGTCATCAATCAACTTTGATTTTGCAGTCTTAAAGTCTTTGAAATTTGTGCGCATCTCCCTTCTTATCATGGATCTCATGAGCTCAGCTTCACTGTAATTACTCTCATTGAAGAATGGAGCTTTGCCCATGGAGTATAAATCAGCAGCACGTAAAGTATGGAAGTCTTGAGTGCTCTTTAAATAATCAATCTCTCCATTTCTTCTCTTTATGACATACATCCTTTTCTCACCATCATAAGCCCAGCTAATAACGTGAGACATTTCACCATACTTTTGTTTTGGCTTTGATATAAACAGAAAGTGAGCTTCAGTAGGTGGTGGTGGTGCTTTGAATTGTAAACCTCCTCTAGTGTATAAGGCAATCTGACCAGTAGTATTTGTCTTTATAGCATCAGTAGGAGTTTCACCACTCACAGTCTCATTAGGAATTTCACCTTCTTCAAGATTGATGTCTTTGAAAAGCTCTTGAAGGTTGTTCCCAAAAATGTCTGTATACTCATTCTGCTCTTCCAGATCATCAAAAATATCAAGTTCTTCTTCAACAGTTTCAGATGAAGTTTGTTGAAAAGAATACAATTCCTTTTCATACACACTTTCTATGGCAGGGTCCAGTGGATCATATCCTTCTGGATCACTAACACTTGGTCTATCGACATTGTCAGTGTTAGTCTCTCCAGTAGGACTTGAAGAAGAACCTGTAGCATTACCTCCATCATTATCATCTCCATCATCATTATTACCATCATTATTTCCATCATCTCCACCATCATCATCATCACCATCATTTCCACCATCGTCATCATCATTATCATCATCATTTTCATCGTCATCCTCATCATCATCTTCATGATCATCAGAATCAGCATAATCAACTAACTCTTCATCCTCCCTTTCATCAACAATAGGCATAGAAATCATGTGTTCCGGCTCAACGAATGCTGTAGATGTGTAAGCTTCGGTGATAGGTACTTCAGATGAAACAGGAACATCTTCAGTAGTGCTACCACTTTGCTGTACAGTAGATGCTTGTGCTTCGTTGACCGTTTCCTTCTCAGGAACAGTATCAGTAGGAGGTGGGCTTGGAGAGCGTCTACTTGATTCACCAATTACTGTAGTAGACCTTATGATAGGGGGCTGATGAAAATACGTCTGTGAAATGAATTCTCTCAGCTCGTTTAGTTGTCTCTCCAACCCAGAAGTGTAGTCAAACATGCTTTTCATTTGTTGCTCAAGAGATGCCAATCTTGTGTCTTTAATAGCTGAGTCGAGATGAATCATATTGATCAGATTTGTCTTTTCATCATTGCCTTTCTTTAACTCAGCAATCAACTTCATATTCTCAAAGTTTTCTTTCTCCAGGTTCTTTATTCTTTCTTCCAACGTGATAGAACCTGGAGTGCTTGTTGATTCCTCTCTCCTCTGAAACTCAGGAGGAGTATTTAAGAGTGTATCTACATCAAACTCTAGATTTTCTTGATGAGGTGGTGTAGAGAAACCTGAACCAGAAATATTAGCTGCTCCAGAAACAGGAACTGTTTCTGTTTCAGGAGCAGAAGAAGTCACATTGGCTGCCTGATCTTGCTCTGTCTCGGTGACAACCACATGTGTTCTTGGTCTACCTCTCTTTCTAACTGGATAATCTCTCCTTCTAGCCATCCGTTTTATTCGTGAGGATGTATTTGGTGACTCTTCAGGGACATAATCAGTATCCCTGTCTTCCTCATTTGGTCGAGAAGTTGTTGGAGTAGAAGGGGTTGTATCAGTTTGGATCACATAGGGAACATTCCCTATTTGATCACTAGCAGTCTCGGAACTGGAAGCAGAGTGTACAACTTCTTCCATTCCTCCTTCACGTGCAGGCTCATCTTCAAATAGCTTCTCAATCTCTTCATCAATATTCTCTCTAGTAGTGGAAGTAGAAGCACCATTCTGTGCATCATCAGCATGAGCACCTTCATCAAACTCATCAACATGCTCATCAATCTCAGAAAATTTGCCGATCTTCGCAAAACTTTCACCAGAGCATTTGTTTCCTCTGGCTCCAGTAAGGTGTGTAAAAATCTCCTTCTTAATTGTCTGAACAACGTATTTATGAGATCTCTGAGTGGCAAGCTCAGGAAATGCATCGTTGATGATCAGCTGAATGAATCTGGGATACATGATAAACTTTCTCCCAGGATTAGCCGTAGCGTTTTTCACCATCTCTTGAAATATAACGCCAGAAATGCTGAATGGAATATCATCCACCAGAGAAACCAATAAAGATCCAAATACAGCACTAAGACTATCCATCCCAGCCTTCAGATTACTCAAACAGTGAATTACCACATGAAATAAATATTTCCAGTATGGTGGTAACCACTTCTTCTCCAAACTTGGATATCTATACTCATATCCCATCCGAGATAGACAGTCCATAACTATATCATCATCTAGTCTTGTTGGTGCTCCCTCTTGGTTATTAAACAGAAGAACTCTGTTTAGTATGGCTTGAGAAACTATCACCCTTTTATCCTTTACAGTGGCTGTGATAATCTGGTTTCCAGCTTCGTCTTTTTCTAGAGCAGCAGTGCTCCAGAAAGAATCTATTAATTCGGAATAGATGGCTGGATCAGTAGAAATAGAATAAACAATCCTTGAGTTCTTCAGCCCCTCAATCATAGAAGAAAACAATTCCTTCCCTTCCGGAACCTCATCCAAATATGCAACACAATTATGATTCTTATTAAAGATCATTTGTGCCATCTGCATTGTCAAATAATATCAAGATTAGAACACTCAGAATATAACTTAATTATGTCAAAAGATTTTCAACACTTAGAATATGTGAAACAAAAACTTTTTACTTAGAATATTTCATCACTTGAAAACAATTAATTATCTCAAAGTTTTATTATATTTAAGGTTTATCAACAAAAAGTTATTGTGTACAAGTACAATTGAGACACAAGTGGTTCAACACTTAGAAACTTTTACAACATTCTGTTATGAGTAAAATCAACACTTGCGAAAATTAAAGATGAGCGACAATTGTTTTATGCGAAAACACTTTTCACGCGACAACACTGTTAATGCGAAATTTCTGTTCATGCGAAAGCACTTTGTGAAAACTTAGTTCAAGCGAAAACGTGTATGTCATCATGCGAAAACAAGACTCACGCGAGAACCAAGTTCACGCGACAAATCGTTTTCGCGACTGTTCAGTTTCTTGTGCGATTCACACAACCCAGATTCAATTTAACAGTTCACAAATCGATTTTAATCAATGAAGTTCAATCCATAGCTGTCGCCTAAGTCTATAAGGTTGATTTCATCTTTCAATTTCATCATTTAAGTCCTTTTATTAAGATTTTAAATTCAAGTTGTTAGGTTCCCCTTAACATTGTACTTCTACAGTAACCAAGACAAATCGTTTATATCTTCAAAATCACACTATGCACGTACTAGAGTGAGATGTGAATCAAAATAACAGAATATGAGTGAAATGATGTAATGTTTGGTGTATGCGAGAGGAGATTTCGGATTGTGAGCGAAAAGGGTTTTCGGGTAAGCTTCTGTGCGAAATGTGATTTTGTCTTGAACAGTGTGAACTTTATATTCCTGACAAGTCACGCGACAGTCACTTTCGCAAGTCATTAGTTTTCGCGTGACTATTCCTTTTCGCATGTGAAATAATGACTTTCAAAATTTTAACTTTTTAAATCTTTTCAAACCTTTACAAAACTTTAAATCCTTTTATTTTCAATGAATTAAGTCAACATAAAATGTTATCTACCAAGTGACCAATTAATTTAATGAATCTTCAATTTTCAAAAATTTTCTTGTTATTTCTTTGTTTTAAAAATGAAACACTATAAAAGTGAAATAAAAACAAACACTGACAAACAAAATAACAAAAGAATTAAAACAACTAAAGAATCAAGATCGGATTTGCTTATTTTGTATAAATTTTCATAAAGAGATCATATAGTTCTTTTGTCAAGTTAAGACTCTGTCCGGCTTTATTTAAAATAACTGGTTAAGTTGATTGTCAATATCTGTTGTCCACTTTAAACTTATACTTCATGTTTTACTCAGAAACATAATGAGTGATATATATCATGTTTTGTGTTGATTTAATATAAGTCAGTGGATCCCACAATCAGAACTTCTGTAAAGTAATTATTATCCTTCAAGACCCTATTGAGATTTTTCAAGTCACCCCAATTTGACTTAAGCCATGCATTGATGATCAGTGATACCATTTATTGTAATCCTAAATATAACTATTTGAGCATAACTAGCCTAAGAAATATTTCTTAACCCGGAATATTAACAAGTTTAAGGACTTACTGACAGCCATCCGGACTTACGTCTGCCCTCTCAAGATGTTTAGCACTTACAAGCTATTCGGACTTACATGCCCCATCTTTCGATTTTGCCTTCCAAAGTTAAAAACTATTCTCAAAATCAGAAAATATTTACCATATAGTATGTATGTCATTTAGACATATCTTTTGATTTGTTGTGCTTCTTGGCATCTTATATCCTATATGGCCTTTTTCCTTTTGGCATCTTTTTGCTCAATTATTTTCTTGTTGTATTTTTCTCTTTTTGTTTCTTTTTGTATTTTTATCTTTTATATATATATATATAGTTATGATAATCACTGAATCAATCATATACAGGCTTGAGTATAACAAGATTATATCTCTCAGTCTGTGTTAGAACATTTTTGGCACAGAATCCTGATATGTTCCCCACTAAATCATATTTCTTTAATTCAAGTGTAATCACTCAATTATGATCTTTTCATTTCTGAAAGCAAAGCCTATCAACATATCAAACATAATCCAAGTGTATTCGTATTTAAGCCTTTGAAAGTACTTATACTCGTTTTGAACTTTGTAATATCATTTCTCATTTTAAGTATGAAAATTTTTCTTTTGATTTTGGCAATCCTTTGATCTTAACTCCCCCTAAGACCAAAAATATATATATATATATTTTTTTTAGAACTTGTTTTTCGAATTGTCTCCCCCTAAAATTGTGATTGTCCTTTTAAGAAAAAGAAACAATTGCAATTTTATTCTTTATTAAAAAATGAAAAAATCTGTTTGTGAAGATTCATTAAACCAATTTATCCAAAGTTAATCATTCCCAATGATTGCACAAGAAAATCAAATCGAGAATGATCAAACGCCTTAGTAAATAAATCAGCGATATTTTCAGTTGACGGCACTTGTTTTAGGTGAATAAGTTTACGATCAAAACAATCGCGGATAAAATGGATGCGGATGTCAATGTGTTTAGTTTTTGAGTATTGAATGGGATTTTTCACGATGTTTAGAACTGCCGTGTTATCACACCAAATTGGTGTGTCATAAATGTTGAGACCATAATCGAGAAGTTGTTGCTGAATCCAGACAAGCTGGGAACAACAACTCGAAGCAGCCACATATTCAGCTTCGGCACCAGTGTTCTGCTTTTTACACTGCCAAGAAATGAGTCGGTTACCCAAGAATTGACATCCTCCTGTGGTCGATTTCCTGTCTAAGTTACAACCACCATAATCACTGTCAGTATAAGCAAATAAATTGAAATCAGAATTTCGAGGATACCAAAGACCAAGTTTAGGTTGACCCTTGAGATACTTGAAAATCCGCTTGACAGCTTTCATGTGTGATTCCTTTGGATCACTTTGATAGCGGGCACACTGACAAACAGGGAACATGACATCCGGCCTGCTTGCAGTTAGATACATGAGGGAACCAATCATCGATCTGTAAAGATGTGGATCAACTGATTCTCCTAATGGATCCGGAGTAAGAGTAGGACGAGAAGCCATTGGAGTTGGAGCTACTTTGGAATCTTGAAACTTGTATTTCTCAAGAATTGTCTGAACATATTTTTCTTGATGAATGAGAATACCCGTCTCAGATTGAGTAACCTGAATACCCAAGAAAAATGAAATTTCCCCAAGGGAACTCATCTCAAACTTCTTCTTCATCACCTCTTCGAACTCCGTGCACATTCTATCATTTGTGGAACCAAAAATGATATCATCGACGTAGATTTGAACCAAAATGATATCATCACCTGATTTTCGTATGAATAAGGTTTGATCAATTGCACCTCTTGAATAACCATTTGCAAGCAAATGTTCAGTCAGAGTTGCATACCAAGCACGAGGTGCTTGATGTAATCCATATAGCGCCTTATCCAACTTATATACATAGTCAGGATGATCTGGGTCTTCAAATCCAGGAGGCTGACAAACATAGGTTTCTTCCTTCATTTCTCCGTATAGAAATGCAGTTTTAACATCCATCTGATACACCTTGAAGTTCATGTATGAAGCAAAGGCTAAGAATATGCGTATTGCTTCTAGTCTTGCAACTGGAGCATACACTTCTTCATAGTCCAATCCTTCAACTTGATAAAATCCCTGCACGACAAGACGTGCTTTATTCCGAACTATAACACCTTTTTCATCCGTTTTGTTTCTAAAAATCCACTTTGTTCCAATCGGAAGCTTATCCTTTAGAAGTTCAACAAGATGCCAAACATTGAGTTTCTTGAATTGCATCAACTCATCTTGCATTGCTTCTATCCAGCTGTTTTCTTTGAGTGCCATTTCCACATTCTTGGGCACTATTTGTGAGAGAAAGCAAGCATATAGACATGTGTTGATTGCCCCTGATTGACTTCTGGTAATTACACCTTCGTGCAACGGACCAATGATTGCCTCAGTGGGATGAGTTTTATGTATTCTCAATTGAGGAATCTCATCTGCAACCGTTCTATCTTCCAAATTTGTAATATGTTCAACATTATCATGAGCTTCTTCAGAGTGTTGAGATTGATACACAATAGTTTCTTCAAGTGTGTCATCTGAAACATGAGTTTCAGAAGCAGTAGACACATTTGGAGATTCTTCAAATGGAACTTGAATGATTTCTATTGGTGTATGTATAGTCTCTGACGAAGATGAAGATAATGGAGAACTTAAAGATTCTTTTAAATCCTGAGTAGAAATTTGTTCTGAAGAAACATCTAATGATTCAGAACATGCAGATACTTGTACAGAATTTGTAGGAATATCTTTGGATGATGAAGCAACAACAGAATCATCAGATATCAAAGATGAAAGATCCTCAATGATTTTGTTGTCCAAGGAAATTGCTTGTGAAGTAGAATCTGCAGATGAAGGTTTAGAAATTTTAAAATTTATGAACAAAGATTCATAATCATAAACCCATGAAGGAGCTGAACCTGCATCAGTTATGTTAAGCTCGTGCCAATCAATGTTATATGACTCGACTATTTGTCTAGTTCTTTTATTATAAACACGATATGCTACTTTATTGGCAGCATATCCCACAAAGTAACATTCATCCGCCTTTTCAGAAAATTTTGAAGATGATTCTGTTGTATGCAACAAAGTGCAACAACAACCAAAGGCTTTAAAATATTTAACTTTGGGTTTGTGTTTATAAAATATTTCATAAGGAGTCTTATTTAATCTTTTGTTGATTAAAGCACGATTTTGAACATAACATGCAGTATTTACTGCTTCTGCCCAAAAGAACAAAGGTAATTTGGCAGCAGAGATCATCGTTCTAGCAGCTTCAATCAATGTTCTATTTCTTCTTTCTGCAACTCCATTCTATTGTGGAGTGCCGGCAGCACTGAATTGTCTGGCAATTCCCTTGGATTCACAAAACTCATTCAGAGTTTGATTGCAAAACTCTGTTCCGTTGTCACTTCTGATGCATTTTACCTTTTTCTCTGTCTGATTCTCCACCGAAGTAATGAACTTGATCAAAAGGTGTGGAGTTTCATCCTTAGATGCTAAGAAAAACACCCAAGTAAATCTAGAAAAGTCATCAGTAACAACCAAACAGTAAGATCTTCGACCCAAGCTTAAAACACTTACTGGACCAAAAAGATCCATGTGTAAGAGTTGTAAGATTGATTCGACTGAGTTGTGTGCAACTGGTTTGTGAGGAAGTTTATGTTGTTTACCCTTTGAACATGACAAACAATGTTCAATTAATTGAAATTCTTTTTCGGGTAAACCAATAACATGATTTCCACGTACAAGTTTATTCATGTTTTTAAGATTGACATGTCCTAATCGACGATGCCATAACATGGAATCATTCTCCGAGGCTTTGGATAGTAAGCATGAAGCAGTTACCAAAGAACCAGAACAATGCATATCAAGAAGATATGTATCATTGTCTCTCGGAGTCCTCATCAAAATCCATTCATCAGGAACAACAAAACCTGGTTTTAAAATTAAGCATTCTTTGTTAGTAAAGTGTGTAGAATATTGTTTGTCACAGATTTGAGACACACTTAGCAGGTTATGTTTTAATTCCTCAACAAAATCACATTTTCAAAACTTAGGACGCCGTTTGTAACTGTACCATGTTTAGTAATTCGTCCTCCTCTATCTCCTGCAAATATCACTCTTTCTCTGTTGTATGATTGCACATCTTGTAGTAATGATAAGTTACCCGTCATATGTCTTGAACAACCGCTATCTACATGCCATAGACTTTCAGTAGTCTTTTGCGGTTGTCCCTGCATTCGTAACAAAATTACTTAGATTTTGGTACCCAAGTCAAGCAAGACTTGAGCACATTTTGAGTTGCAGCAAGACAAAATGATTTGATATTTTTATATTTGGTTTGCACATCATTCTTTTCATTTAAGGTTTTAAGCTTGACATTTTCTATTACATCATTAGTCAAATTCTTATCCCGTCTGACATTAAAATCATTAACAACCTTTGATTTCATATTATTTGAAAATTTTCCACGAGTGAAAAATAGTTTTCTATTATGAGAAATAGAATTATGAAATCTTTGTCTACTTAATGATTTTTGTCTAAAAGGACAATTATTTGCCAAATGATTTGTGTTTCCACACTGAAAGCATCTCTTTTGTTGTGTGTGGAAAACAAACTGTGGATGACAATTATGAAAATTGTCATAAAAACCAAAGTCAGATTGACTAGGTTTAACTTTCTCCACAGTCTCTCGAATCTTTGTCTCGTTTGACAATTGCAAATTCATCTTTTGCAGTCTCGAGGAAATAGATGTATTATGACTACTTTGGATTGTAGATTTGACAGTTTTGACTTTTGGAATTGGTGGTGTTGAAACAGGAACAGTCTTTGATTCTGCTGGAGTAGGACCAGACTTTGAATTTGCTGGATGAGGACCAGGCTTAGATATACGGATTGGTGCTGGAGAAGGACCAGGCTTTTGAATGTTCAGATTAAATGCAGAAGAATCATTCACGTGCAAATCTGGGCTACATACATCTTGATTCACAAGGTTAGCATTATAATGTAGTTTATTTTTAAAGAATCGAGAATTCGTTTCTCTAAAAATATGTTCTTCATTTTCAACTAGCCCTTTTGAAACAAATCTATTTTTAAAATCCTTTTCCATTCTTTCTTTCTGATTTACCCTTAGATTTGCATTCAAATTATTTTTACTATTAGATTTACACTCATTCAAATCAACCTTCTTTTCATTGCCGGACAAATTTTGTTTACAAGCAAATTGTGAAACTTTTACATTCTTATTTTTCAAACATTCATTCTCATTCTCTTCCTCACTCTCACTTTCCCAATCTTCAACCAACCCATCCACCTTCATTTTATCTGCAAAAAGATTTTCAGGTGATTGTTTAGGTTTGGGTACTATGATAGGATCAACAGATAAATTTACTTTGATAGAAGGTTTTAAGTCTTGAGATGGAGAGAATCCAATTCCATAGACCATATCAGAATCACGAATGTTATCAGATGATGGTAAACATGAGTAATCATGATTAATTGGAGGAGCAATGTTAGAAAATCCAACACCACACTTTCCTCCTTTGATCTTCTGAGTCATTTGTGACTTGATTATTCCTTCAACCATTGTTGATGAAAGTTCAAATTTCTCAACAGTCAATTTAACCGTGGCTAATTCACTGTTGAGTCGATTAATTTCTGGAGCGAGTTCATTGTTTCTATTTGTCAAGTCATTATTAGTACATTCTTTATCATGAAGATTTAATTTCAAATTATATATTGTTTTGTTTAAACCTTCAAGTTTTTCTTTAAAAATCTTTTCATTTGACTTGTGTTTGCTAGCTTGATACTGAAGTTTTTCAACTTCCATTATCAGGCTCTCATTGTGAACTCTGTATCTTTGAACTTTCTCAACACATGTATTTTTACATAGACTATCATATACCTTTGGTTCAGAAGTTTCCCCTTCTGTTTTCTCTGCCTTCTTGACCATGAATGCTTTCATTTCATTAGCTGGTTCTTCCACTGGAGCACTAGCAACAGTCTTTGAATCAATGCATGGACTTTTGACTGTGAGCTCAACAGTGTATTTATCATTCACACTTTCTTCTTCAGCAACCTTTTCAACCTGATCTTCCTTTACAACATTCTCCTTATCTTCTACCACTTTCTCATCCTCTATTTCAACTTTCTCCTTCTCTTCTTCCACCGTAGCAAACAAACCCTCCAACAAATCATCAGACACGAATTCAGTAAACAAATTTTCCTCCTCTTCTGGTTCTGGAACAATCTTAGCAACAAAAGCAGTAGACAAATGTAAATCAAGAGCCTCCATTTGATCAGACCAGTCATATTCAGCATTAGTTTGAGAAACTAATGCTTTAGTTCCACCAGAAGTACTTGCTTTGTCTTTCTTTGGCTCTATCTCCACAGTCACCATCTTCTTCGGGCCTTCATTTTGACCAGTTTTTGGTTCAGTACACTCTCTGGCGAAATGACCTGGTTTGTCACAGTTGTAACACCTCAGGTTAGATTTATCGAAACCAATTTTGCTAGAATTGTTAACGCCAAACATTTTCCTCCCAGTTCTTCTAGCAAAATTCTTCGCCCTGTAAACTACCATGGCCAATTGATATTTGATATCATTCTCTTCAACATCATCTGGATTAACTTGTTGAAGATCATCAACCAGAACATTTGGTGCAGTAAGTCTTCCGGCCATGAAAGCTTCATAACTTGACATGAAAGTGGTGAAAAGAGCAAGATGCTCCTCAGCAATCTGAACAGTTTGTTTTGATGGACTAGTGGTAGCAACATAAGCATGTTGACCACTCTAAGAATCTTGAGATTGAGAGACTTGTTGATGGATGATGGGGGAATAATGTTGAGCAGCTGGAACATGAACTTGGTGGTTTACTGCTGGTTGAATAAAAGAAGATGCTGCACTTCCAGATTGTTGTTGCTGACACATCTGCGTATAACTGACATAGTAATTCGGATTACTAGCCATCTTTGCATATAGAGCAGTTCCTTCAGCACCCAGAGAACTGAGATGATTAGCAGCTCGCTGCTTATCATCCATAGCATAAGAATTGATTGTTGAGATGAGATCAGTCAACTGTAGAGTATACAAGTCTTTGGTTCTCTTTATCAAAGTACAGTTGTTATTCCAACTGTATGGAAGTGAGTTGAGCAACTTCTTGTTCACAGTTATGGGTTCCAGAGTAATACCCGCACTCTTCATTTTTGTGACCAGTCTAACAAACCTGGCCATCTGAACTTCCAGCTCTTCACCAACAATATGATTGAACATGTTGAAATCTTGATTCAACATATCCTTTTTGCTCTCTCTCATATCTTTGTTGCCCATAATTTGAGACTCCAGAGCATCCCAAAGCACTTTAGCACCCCTGAACTCTTGAAACTTTTGTGAGATCTCAGTAGTAAGAGCCATTGTGATTGCAGCATACGCTTTATCATCCAATTCCAATCTCTTGATGTCGTCTTCATCCCACAAATGTTCAGGTTTCTGAACCATTTCACCTTTGTCATTTTTGTACAACGAAATGTAAGGACCATACTGGATTGATCTCCACATCTTCGGTTCCGTGTAAATAACATATCTCTCGAATCGGAAAGCCCAATCAGAATAATCATCTTCACAGAGAAGCCTCGGTGGCTTGTTACCAGTACCAATTTCTGTGTCTAGATGAAGTAAAGAGGTAAGATGCTTCAAGTTCGGTGTCGTTGAAGCCATAATGATTAGAAAGTCAACAATCAGGTATTCGTGCGAAATAGGAAATCGTGCGAAAACAGTTCGCGCGGCACAATTTTTCGCGCGAGAGAACACTTCGTGCGAAAATCCAATATACCTACTTATGCGAAATCACATAAAAAGGTGAAAAACTGTCTGAGCGAAAAAGCAGTTTTTCGCACGCGAAAACCCTCAGTTTCACGCGAAAATAGTCAATTTTGTGCAGAAACGAATCTCCAACAGTTCGTTCAAGCGATAACCACTTCCAAATCAATGAACATTTCTGATTGAACCCATTTTAATCCAATTTTAATGAATTTAGGTCAATTTTAAGTCAATTTTAATCAAAATTAAACTTAAAGTCCACTAATTCAGTTCAATTAGGTCCAAATCAGTCCAAATCTTCCACAATCGAGCAGCATAACAGTGCCATCTCAGAATCTAAAGTAATCAATGATGAAATCTTCAAAAATCGAGTAGAACACAATCCAATTCTTCTCCAAATCGTGGTTCAAGAGCCTAATGCTCTGATACCAATTGTAAAACCTCTGAAAACTCCCAAGAATTCAATAACACACGATCTCAATCACGTAAATGCGGAATGTAAACGTGATTGGATAGAAAAGAAGATTGGATTGAACAAGAAATGCTTCTTCGATTAAAACAAACAACCTATTACAGGTCTTGTGCGCGATTTCGCACAGAAAAGTATGATAATGAATGAAAAGCTTAATTACAAAACGAAATCTAGCTATTTATACTAAACACATGGTTCTCGCGCGAGATGCCTTTCGCGCGGCCTTGGCTTTCGCGTGGAACTTCACCTCGCGTGGAAGCTGTTCTCGCGTGAGAGCTGCTTCTCGCGTGACTTCGTCAAATCGCGTGGAATTCGTGTTCAATTAGGATTGAAATCGAACTAGGGTTCTGGTCGATTTGGGGGAAATGGGTTTAATCTGTTTAAAATCATTTGGAGCTGAGTTCTATCGCGGCTGTGTGCCTTTGGTTCACTGGTATGTGGGTGGGATTGTGAGTTGGAGGTCCCGGGTTCGAACCCGGCTACCTACAACTATCTTTTTTAAGGCTTTATAAGCCTCAATAAAATACAGAAAAATTCTTAAAAATTTTAAAAATAAATTTTATAAACTTCCCCTATTTTAAATATTACAAAATGATTTTCTGTAAATTCATTTTGTTTAAAAATCTTAAAAATATTTATAAAATATTATTTATAAATATTATAATTAATCAATTTTAATAAAAATGGACTCAAAGTTGTGTTTAATTATGAAATAATCACGAGAATCATAGAAATTATATATCTTACAATTTCATAAAATATTTACAAAAATGACTATAAGTTATAAAATATACTTAATTAATTAAAAATTTATATAAATCACTAAATTTATACTCAAACTCAAATATATATATATATATATATATATATCTAATCGTGTACGTCAAACCCGAATCCAACCAAATATATCTATTCGCATTGAGTATATCATAAAGACTTAATTACAATCAATAATAGGTGTTGAACGTGTTTGATCGTGCATTGCCATATTCTGTGAAGTTTTTGTTCATTACATCAATTCAAGGTGAGTTTCATGGCCCTTTTTATGCTTATACAAGTTTTCAATGTTTTCAATCAATGGGGGAAAAGTATGCTCACCCGTTTTCGATGCTGTACAATCTTACATACAATTTTCATACTTGAAATCAACGTGATACTATTCTCATACTCTAATACATACATGGTGTTATTCTATGGATCATCTTACAACCATTAATTCCCGGTTTGGGAACCCGCGGTTAGGTATTGGTAGTACTACTGGGTTGACACCCCCACCCATCTACGATTGGTTAACTTGCGAGTTACCAACACAACTGCCAGCAATCAGGCCATGGGTGAATATATTCCGTCTAATTTATATGCATAACGTCATTAGGTTTGGTTGTCTAAAACACATGTTATGTGATCTTGCTTGCTTATAACTGTATGCACGGTATTCCATATCAAATTCTATACAGCATCAACTACATGTTTTCAATTTAAACCCGCGGAACTCACCAACATTATTGTTGACGTTTTTGAGCATATCTTTTCAGGTGAACATAATCAAAGAGGATAGCTAGAGCCGATGCCTTAGCAGAGACCCTCAGGAATCAATAGACTTGCATTAGTGCTGTCTTTCATTTGCCTTTGTATTTGAACAATATGTATCTTGGATTATTGAATTAATAGACTATGATAGTCGTGGAACTGACTAACCACGACACAAGTCACCGTTGCATCGGGTGACGTCATGACACGAGGATTATTGCATATATTATGTCTCTATAAATTTACCAAGTGTTATGACGATCCCGTCCATCACATCCTCGTGTTTCCGCTATAAGCGGGGGTATGACAGATTGGTATCAGAGCCTTGGTTATAAAGAATTAGGTGGAGCACTCGACCTAGACTATAACCTAAGAACCTTCATATAGAATGCATGCTAGGGATTGTGTGCATTTGATATTACCTAAATGTTCTTCATGATTTGTGTGACACATAGACACCTGTATTCTGGATTTCCTAGCAAAAGGCCTTCGGTCTAAGGCAAGCATATCGTATAAATCTCATTTCGAGACCAGTTATACTTACCTGGGGATTTCTGGGATGAGTGATAAACTATGGTCAATACACAAAACTATAAGGCAAATGGGTCAAGTATATTAAGTCTATGAACTTAATATACAGGTATGTTCCTACATGATTTTATACATACACACGTGTTATCTGAACATCCCGAGGAAGACATTATTACTCTTAGTCTTTCTCCATAGGATACTTTGATACTAGAACTTTACGCTTGTATGCACACAGCATCATATTATTAGGGAACTTCGGTGATCACGCGTAGCGTCGATCTTGGATATTGAATCCGACCCTATCATGGTTATGACTGAAATCCTGAAAGTATGACGGATATGCAGTTATCATTAGACATAATGTGCTTATATGCTTACTTGCTATTATATGCTACTATTGGAATACTATTGGCTCATGGATAGGAGGACATCATATAATTTGTGCTTATTGAATCTAAATAATACTATAATGTTAACTTGGGGTAAGTGAAGCTAAGGGTGATCATGCAAGGTAAATTACCATTACGGGTGCATACGTAGTTGCAATTCACCATGCATGAGAAGTCTGGCTAATCTTACCACTAGGTAACGATCATGAGTATCAAAAGTTTCTATTCTATACCCTAGGGTGCTAGGGTCATAATTCTAGTAAGACCTTGTTGAAGGCAATCAAACATTATCACCATTTACTCAAGTCCTGTCGTACTTAAAGCCTTCATGGTATTTCCAATCATATTGACCTTATAAGACATTCCTCCACTTAGCATTTCAATAACTACTGATTAATGCTTAGAATGAAAGTGGATTACATGAATGTAGAGGAGTAATGATACTCTCTACACATACAATACGTTATTCTTTAGGATTATGCTAAGGATAAACCAATGTCACGTAACTGGTTTAGGCATCGTTCTAGGTATACCACGGATGTAGTGGGAACGCTACGGGGAACCCTATATATAAGCATCCTTAGTATACTAAGAATGTGTTTAAACTGGGCTACGTGATGATCCCGATTGACTGAGGCATGGATTGTTGGAACTTGACTCTATGCTATGTTACCCTTGTATGTTACTTGGTGGCCTTACATTACTATGTGCTATTACTTGATGCTATGTGTTACGTGATGTTATTTGTGAGTGCTATTGATCTTGGATGCTCTTAGCAGTGTGGTTCTTCTTTGTGGGTCTACTTTGTGGTTCTTCTTTGTCGAGCATCCATTACAACCATTAGTTCTGGTAATGGGACCTAAGGATTGGTTTGGTTGTAAACTATACGTATGCGCTTTGTGGATCTTGCTACGTCATGTGAACTTATTATATTTAATTCAACCATTAGTTCCGGTAATGGGACCTAAGGATTGGTTTGGTTGTAAACTATACGTATGCATTTTGTGGATCTTGCTACGTCATGTGAACTTATTCTATTTAATACAACCATTAGTTTCGGTAATGGGACCTAAGGATTGGTTTGGTTGTAAACTATACGTATGCGCTTTGTGGATCTTGCTACGTCACATTAAACTATTTACACTTTGGGAATGTTTTCTTTATAGCCATCAATTTCCGTGTGGAACCGATGTATAGGTTTGGTTGTAGCTATTTATAACTGGTAAAACCGCCTATACATAAGTGTAGTTGCAGTAGCTCTTATTAAACTTACATTACGTTATTCTTTAGGATGATGCTAAGGAAAATTGGGATGTTATGTAACCAGTTTAAGCGTCATTCAAGGTATATCGTGGATGTGGTGGGAACGCTGCGGGGAACCCTATATATAAACATCACCGGTATACTAAGAATGTGCTTAAACTAGGCTACGTAATGATCTTGATGGACCGAAGCATGGGTTATTGAAACTTGATCAGTGGAACCATATGTGATTCTTTTTATACTTTGATTCCTATCAAAGCACACACAAATCTTAAATCATAGTCAAGGCATTGTGTGTCTAAATCGAATAATTTTCAAAATGAGCTTTGAATCGTTATTCGTGGTTTTCAAAATCTCGTCAAAGTCTGTGCCTCACCATCCAATACATGCAAGGTTGGAAGAGTGGGATGAGTATCTGCTTATCGGAATGCATGTCTTCAACAAAGTTGTGGTTGACTTAATGCTGTGATTAGTCGACGTACTCGCTTTGATTTACGAATCAAATGATTACACACAGAATATCTCATTATTATTATGCCAAATTCCCGATTGTCGTTTTCATGTTGTATAGCTCATATTGCCCAATTCTCATAAAATATCTTAATGATATTTCAAAATGTCTACTCGTTAAAACCGATCCCGATCTGGAAACTCTGGTCGTAAGATTACTGCTATTGTAGCACGTGAGGTTGCTGCGGTCATGCCAACCCTCCTAACTCATCTGAATCAAGGCGCGAACCCTGCTCAAATCTCTGTTTGTCCTAACCCTCCACATGCTTGTACCTACAAGCATTTCAGTTTTTGCAACCCCACTAAGTTCAGTGGAACCGAAGGAGCTACCGGTTCGGAAGCATCGAGAACACTTTCCTAAACACCGAATGGTCTTCAAAACTTTAAACCGTTACTTACGGTTCTCAAATCCTCTTAAGAATGTGTCCTATAACTAAGAACATGCAATGCTGTAGGTGGAATTCCTACATCTCGGGATACTTTATTAATTGAATATTTTATATTATAAGTGGTCACTCACCTCAATAATCGAATAAACTAATTATAACCTTGTTACCACTTATAAGTACGCGTGTCTTCAATAAGGTTATGGCTGACCTCATATCTTGAGAAGTCCATGTATTCCCTTCGATTGTGAATCGAATGTTCACATCTCATTGTGATGTCGAATCATTTCTTGTCCTTGATTTCGTCTTTCTGATTTAAATTATTCAAGATTTGAACACCATCCTAACAAATTTTGCTATCTCAAACTTTGATCTTAAGCTTGTTAGCATGATCTTTCCTTTGTTACACTGATGAAACTTGAAATTTTCCGAATTTCTAATTGATATTAATTTTCCTTTCGTCGTTAAGTCAAACTTCATACTGCTTGCACCATGGGAAATGCAAGAGTTTACAAGTCAACCTATGACTAAGAACACTCGTATCTCTTAAATGATTCTATCTCATCAAAGCAGGGGAGATTCCCTTACTTTGATGAATCTCTATTTCGATAAATGGTTTCCCATTTGTTTGTTTTGTGAAATTTTATCCTCTGGATTAGGGTGACTTCCTTATCTTGAGGATTGACTTCAATTATTCTCATTGGAACTTACATGTCACAAATGACATGATCTCATCAAAATAGGATTAAAACCCGTATTTTGGTGACAAATGTCAACCTTCGATTGTTTTCTTGTTATTATTAAGACAGGCATGAATTCCATACCTTGATGACTAATCTCAATTCTTGATGTTCAACTTACCATGGTTGTAATCAAGTAACGAGAAGCATGAAGTAACTTGAAGGGTAAACCAATGTTGGTGATTCGACCTATCAAGCCAAAGCATGATCTCTGAACCTGAAAGGAGACCCGATCGTATTAGGTTGATTTTGATTCCAAGCTTGGAGCACTTAAAATTCTTAAATCGATTTCTCTCCCTTTATCCTCATATTTTGACCTAGCTATATGGAAACATTTATTCCTTATCTATAGACTTTCATTTTGAGTTATCATCAAAACGTGATTGTGCGATGGTAGCCTTCCTAAACAATCCCTCTGCTGAAGATATTATCAACTTATGAACATGACTTTCTAGTCATATAAATGTTCTCAGCTGAACTCATGGTTTGTTGAACTGCGTATGTAAACTTACTTAGATATTGCTACCTTGCAAAACATATTTACAAATACCTTTCCTATTATTCGCGTCACTTCTTGAACCGCTTTTGAATCCTTAACCTTGAGAATCATTAGAATTCTATCTTGGATTTGAACAACAAGACTTGTTATTATCCTCATTGCGATGTAGATATAAAGGTTCATAAACCTTCGTAACTTGTAGATATGGGTTTGGTCTAAAGGAAAAGACGACGTAACTTGGTATATGTTCAAGTGTCTTACCTTCATATATAACAAGACCGAACCTCCGTGTTCCCGTAAAATCTCCTGTTTAACTTTCATTCACTAAGTGCCTCTTAGAGGTCATGATGACAATTGGTGCATTATAGATCGATTGACTAAAAATTCAAATCGACCCATTATTTCACAACGTCGAGAAATTAACCCGCATCTGTTTCAAATATTCGTACACCGTGGTATGACGTTAAAACATCAATCGTTATTCTGAATGATTGATTCATTTTCTGTTTTAATAATATTCTTAACCATCATTGTGAACCCATTCCAAGATCTTCGCATAGCGTATTATTCTTAGACCGATGGTTGGTCAAAGGAGAATGCATATTCACAAGATATGCGTTAAGGTCGTTTCATATGGTGACGCTGGGATTCTTAAATTTTGACGGATAACCTTTCTCATCATTGTTGGTCTTATCCTGATTTCTAGACATTATATTCTGTAAATTATGGATCGGAAAATCAAACAACTCAAACAGCCGAATACCCATTGTCAAAGTCTGCTGGGAATCTAAACGTGGCCCAGAGTTCACCTGAGAACGTGAGGACCAGATGAAATCCAAGTACCCTCACCTTCTTGTTTCAGCCTCCTCATGATTAAAATTCCGGGACGAAATTTCCTAAAGCATGGGAGACTGTAACATCCCGTATTTTTTTTATAAACAATAAAATTTAATACGTTAATGTTAATAACTATAATAAAAATAATAATAACAATAATAATAATAATATTGTTAATAATAATAATAATGATAATAATAATGATAATAAATAATAATATTAATAATGAAGTCCAGGGGGTTAAATTGCCAAATCTGAAACTTTAAAACAAAGTTTTTACATAAAATAATAAATCAAACAAACCTCAAGGACCATTTGTGTAAATTCTAAATTTACAACCCAAACCCCCGCCCAACCCCCGTAATTCCGGCCACCGGTCCGGCTAACTCCGGCGGCCCTCCAACGAAGCCGAAACCCTCGAAATACTTGATTTTAAAACCCAAAACCAGTTCCAATCGATTCGTGGACAAGTTTCGAACATAGACACATGCTTTAGTTTGAAATATATTCAGTGGATGTGGATCACAGGGTGGATTCACAACTCATCGATCCACTTTATACATAATTGAGTTACAACTCAAAAGATCCCACTTAAACGACAATTGGAATCAAATTAGATCAACCTACTCCAACTTTATCTATTTTTAAATCGAATACAACAAATAATTCCATCTGAAACAATCATGAATACCGAATTCGATCCCTATAAAAACCGCTACATGCAACCTATTCTAACACCACTCTCCGACCCATATAACCTGAAATTTTCAAAGGGCTTTCAATCATTATAACAAATTGAAGCTTTCTGTGTAATCAATTTGCTTTTCATCAGTGTTTGATCAACATTCGAATTCAAGTTAAACCACGGCTTGTTCTTCACTGTTCTTATCCCAATTCGAATCCAAACAGGTAATTAAACACATCCATATACTCGGTTTTACATAGGGATCAAAAGCCCCATGAATGTAATCGTTTACATAATCGAATTCGTGTTCAATTTGGATTGAAATTGAACTAGGGTTCCGGTCGATTTGGGGGAAATGGGTTTAATCTGTTTAAAATCATTTGGAGCTGAGTTCTATCGCGGCTGTGTGCCTTTGGTTCACTGGTATGTGGGTGGGATTGTGAGTTGGAGGTCTCAGGTTCGAACCCGGCTACCTACAACTAGTTTTTTAAGGCTTTTTAAGCCTCAATAAAATACAGAAAAATTCTTAAAAATTTTAAAAATAAATTTTACAAACTTCCCCTATTTTAAATATTACAAAATGATTTTCTGTAAATTTATTTTGTTTAAAAACCATAAAAATATTTATAAAATATTATTTATAAATATTATAAATAATCAATTTTAATAAAAATAGGCTCAAAGTCATGTTTAATTATGAAATAATCACGAGAATCATAGAAATTATATATCTTACAATTTCACGAAATATTTACAAAAATAACTATAAGTTATAAAATATACTTTAATTAATTAAAAATTTATATAAATCACTAAATTTATACTCAAACTCAAATATATATATATATATATCTAATCGTGTACGTCAAACCCGAATCCAACCAAATATATCTATTCGCATTGAGTATATCATAAAAACTTAATTACAATCAATAATAGGTGTTGAACGTGTTTGATCGTGCATTGCCATATTCTGTGAAGTTTTTGTTCATTACATCAATTCAAGGTGAGTTTCGTGACCCTTTTTATGCTTATACAAGTTTTCAATGTTTTCAATCAATAGGGGAAAAGTATGCTCACCCGTTTTCGATGCTGTACAATCTTACATACAATTTTCATACTTGGAATCAACGTGATACTATTCTCATACTCTAATACATACATGGTGTTATTCTATGGATCATCTTACAACCATTAATTCCTGGTTTGGGAACCCCTGTTAGGTATTGGTAGTACTACTGGGTTGACACCCCCACCCATTGACGATTGGTTAACTTGCGAGTTACCAACACAGCTGTCAGCAATCAGGCCATGGGTAAATATATTTCGTCTAATTTATATGCATAACGTCATTAGGTTTGGTTGTCTAAAACACATGTTATGTGATCTTGCTTGCTTATAACTGTATGCACGGTATTCCACATCAAATTCTATACAGCATCAACTACATGTTTTCAATTTAAACCTGCGGAACTCACCAACATTCTTGTTGACATTTTTGAGCATATCTTTTCAGGTGAACATAATCAAAGAGGATCTGTATATAGCAATCAGGGTATGCTACTAAGCTTGTAAAATTAGCAGGTCTAGAGGATTGCAATAGCACTAAGGTACCAATGGAACCAGGTCTGAAACTGTCTAAGAATGAAGGAGGGAAGGATGTAGATCCAACAGTTTACAGAAATCTAGTTGGTTCTTTGAGGTACTTAACCCAAACTAGGCCAGATATAGCATTTGAAACATTTAATTAGATATGTGAAGGGCTTTTTGCAGTATGGTATTAAGTATAGAAGAAGTGGAAATGGTGCTTTGGTTGGGTATAGTGACAGTAATCACTTGACTGACACAGATGATGGTAGAAGTACTTCTAGGAATGTATTTTACTATAATGATGGTGTTGTGTCTTGGCATTCTCAAAAGCAGCAAGCAGTTGCTTTATCAAGCTGTGAGGCTGAGTTTATGGCTGCAACCTCAGTAGCTTGTCAAGTAGTGTGGTTGAGTGGGTTGCTTGAAGAATTGATTGGAAAGATACATAAGAAGATAGAGTTGCTGGTGGATAATAAATTTGCAATTGCTTTGATGAAAAATCCTGTTTTTCATGGAAGGTCAAAACACATTCATACAAGGTATCATTTTATTAGAGAGAATATAGAACGGAATCAAATTCGAGTTGATTTTGTTAGAGGTGATTTGCAAAGAGCAGGTGTGTTGACAAAGGCTTTATCAAGAGTTAAGTTTGAAGAAATGAGGTTTCTTCTTGGTGTTGAAAAGTTGGCTTAGCATCTTGAAATTAGAGGGGAGTTTGTTAGAAAAGTTTGGATTTGTTTTGTAATTTCAAGAAGTTGAGGGACTGTTATTGTAAACTTTGTTAATTGGTTGTTAGGTCTTGATGTATAAGTACCGAACTTTTGAAAGGGTTGTTAATTGAACGTATCATTTTCTTGTTTTCGTTGTTCATCATTTTTCTTGGTACATGTTCACATTTAATGCTTGTTGTGTGTTTAGATGCCATTGTAAGTCGATCATATTTCTAATTTGAGTGGTTCTATTGTTCTTGGCACATACGAGTTCCCTCTTGATAGGTATGACTATTGTTAGGTTGTTTTTTTTCTATCAATGAACTCTTACACGTACTAATAAATGGGACTTGAATGGCCATTACTTTAGAGAGATCATATCCCCAATACCTAGATACCATTGAGCTACAAGCACTTTGGTAACATTAGACTAAGGCCTGAACCTTTAACGGGTAATAAACAAGTTTAGAAGTATAATTAGATGACTTGTTTGAGTATGTATTTAAGTGAGGTGTAACGCCTCAACTAGTAAAGGTAAAGACCATGTGTGATAATGGCATTGGATCGTCTTTGACACTTGGTGTAGACTTGACATAGGGCGTGCATGGATAAATGTTTAACATTATGTTTCGTTTGAACATGTTGTTTAGTGTGTTTGGGATGCCATTGTGGGGTTTTGTGTTCTGTTAAGACTGTGCCGTATGTTTGGGTTTTTAACCGATGATGTCTTGTGTAATACCAATAGAGTCATATGTCCAAAACTGTAATGTGTCACGGTAGTAGTGACATAAAAGATTCCTTAACATTGGAGTTGAATCCTCTTATTGCATACCAAATCTTCGTATAAGGTGTTTTTTTGAGCGAGAGGCTTCTTAAGTTCTAATTGTGACAGAATTTTGAGTTGAGCAATATCACAATATACATCTCTCTTGTCAACTATAAAATCACATCTCAAATAGAGTAGGAAAATGAAAGTGAGCAAGATATGACACAAAACATGATGACAAGCATATATTGTAAAGCAAAACCCAAGTAACAGATATTTTTTTTTTATTATTTCTTTTAACTTTTAATTACAATTGATAAGTTGCTTGAACGATTAAGTGGATTCCACGGCAGCGTAGAGATATTGTGGACCCTATCAAGTTAGCAACCCATTCTGATCCAAGGTAATAATCATGATATCTTATCGTTAAATAATAAAATAAATTAAAGTTAGAGCCTGTTTAAGTATTCTAGTCTGTCTATTATAAGTTATAAATTAGTCGTGTTAAAAGATATGGCCGGGAAGCTTTGTTGGGTGTTTTTTCGCCTTGAAGTAAAAATTTATGTGTATTTTGTCTAAATATTTTATACGTATTGAGTTCCCCTGCACGCGCACACACATTGGGTTCCCATGACTTTCGGACCCCCCGTATACTTACGTTCAAGCTCCGCCACTGGTTAAAGAATTAGAGGTAGTTTATATTAGTGTGTAAGTTGTTGTTCTAAAGAAAATAATAATAAATGTAATTTGCTCCTTCATTTGATTATTGTTTTGTTTTAAGAATACGATTATTACATATTTAGATATAAAATAACAAAAAGAGAATAGTTCGTAATAACAATAATTATTTCGTAATTAAACTCTATATTAGAAATAAAATTAAAAATAACACAGTACTATTGATAAAACCAGAAATTAAACATTTTAGTTGTATATGATAGCTTGTATAAAATATTTGTTGGGGTCTATATGTAGATGATAGTACCGTCGAAGAACACAATATATATATATATATATATATATATATATATATATATATATATATATATATATATATATATATATATATATATATATATATATATATATATTATATATATATATATATATATATATATATATATATATATATATATATATATATATATATATTATATATATATATATATATATATATATATATATATATATATATATATATATATCTGTGTGTGTGAGAGAGAGAGAGAGAGAGATGAAATAAAAGAAAACGAGGCAGATTTTTTTCTTTTTTGATTAAAAAAGGCAAAGTTTTAATACTAGTGATCAAAATTTTATGGTTGCTTGGTTTAGTGGTTTTAGTACCTTTTGAAAATATGGATCTAACATTGGTCCACAATACATTTTTTAAAACCTTCAGTAACATCATAATTATTTTCTTACTAACTTTTATATCACATATATACTAGTAGAAATGTTCACGCGTTGCGCCGATACGGCTGTTGCGCGCTTTTTTGGGAATTCGATTATTAGTAGTATCGGCTTGGTGCGTTATGACGTGAATTAAAAAATCAAAACATAATTATTGGAAAAATTGAATGAAAGAAAATAATTACGTATACTACAAAAGTCTTTAAGACAATTATATTAACCCAAAAAGATTAATGAAAACATTGGTGGTATTTGTGGTCGAAAATCACTTATTACCTAGATTTTAGGGGGAGTTTCATTTTATAAATGTAGATTAGAGTTTTATAATTATGGAGACACCTTTCGGTGGTAATTTGCGTAGACCGGAGAAAGTTAATGGAAAAATTGTCACCATAAATTACCATCTTATTTGTTACTGAACTGTTAACAACCGGCAAGGGAAAGAAAAGAGGGTTTAGTACTCAATCGCAATTAATGAATCATATTGAAAGCAAATTGTGATTTTATTTGGCTACATGTATATGCTTTAGCATTTGTATTATAAACATCATAATATATTATATTTTATTATAAATACATAAATGGAATAAAATGGTTAATTTTTTAAAATTCAAGCATGACTTTTTATATGGGTGTCTTAATTAATATGTAAAATTATCATTCTATATTTCTTTTACTTTTATTATAAAAAATATAGATTAATATCAAAATTATTAAACTCACAATATGCCCCTAGAAAAATATTAGTATTATAGTTATTATAAATATGAATATATATATATATATAAGTTATATACTTAAAAATTTAAATAAAATCATACTTAATTTAAGTAGTATTTAGTTATAAAAATATAATTAGTGAATATAAATTTAAATGTCAATTTATATTATTATAAATAAATTAAAGTTTAATGAAGTAAATTAAATAATATTAAATTATTAAATAATGTATTAATAATGTGTATTAAATATACATTAATTAGAAAAAGTTAATTAAATACGGTAAAAATAAAACTATTGCATTAAACACTTACACTCTATGCTTAAAATGTTATATATGTATCTTATACTTTGAATAAAATTATCATCTTATCCTTCTAATATGTATTATATAGTTGTATAGATAGGGTAAGGTTATAGTTAAAATGTTATTTAATTTAAAACATAAAAATAAATCTGGACTATTCTAATGTTATAAAGAAATGATATTTTTAATATTGTCTCAAATACGTTAGATTATTGTATTTAATACTTCTGGTTATTACATCAATTATCAGTTCATTAGATATTTTCATAATTTGTTATATATATATATATATATATATATATATGTGTGTGTGTGTGTATATATATATGTACGTATACATATATATACATACATATATATATACATATATATACATATATATATATATATTCATCAATTCATTTTACATTATTTTATTATTATTTTTAATGTACATATCGGAATAATAGTTGTTAATGTATCATTTGTTTTACATGCTATAATTAGATAGTGTATTTTTACGAATATATTGTTTAAAATTAATTATTTTAGAAAAACATAATAGTTTTTAAAAACACAATAAATAATAAAAATACATGAACTGCATTAAACACATAATAACGAGAAAATTTTGTATGAGTTAAAAAACATAAAAAAATATATTATCTTTTATATTTTACATCATTTGTTATGTGTATTAGTCACTATTTTTTACGTTTTAAATCATTTTGTGTTATTTTTGTCATTATTTTTGTAGATTATAAACTTGTTATTTATCTTTGTGTTTCATAATTAGAAGACACAATGATATACTTTCATTAATCTAGTTTTCAAAACTTATAGTGTTGAAGATAACACAATGATATATTATATAAACTTGTTACTATTCATTGTGTTTTACCGTTAGAAATACACAATGATGTTATTTCAATAACGTATTTTTCAAAACTTATATAATTCAAGATAACATAATTACGATCAAAATAAACAATGAGACATTGTGTTATTTTATCGTCGTTTATAATGTATTATATTAAGTAGTTATTAATTTATTATTGTATTTTATATATTAGAGATACACAACAATGTTATTCTATCATTATATTTTATAAAATTCTGTTGGATCTTATATGCCCAAGGCACATACAAGATTGATGTGGTTAGTACATTATGATCCAAGTCGGGTCATACCCAATAACAAGCTAAGCAAATACCAATAAATATTTATTTGTTGATATGATCAAGCAATTAAATATTAACACTAGTTTAGAAAATGAGTTTTCTAAATTATTACATTTGAGATAAAACAATTTATATAAATATTTTGTTTTTGAGAAATTATTTGTATTATTATTTAAGTAGGTTAAATAATAACAAATAAAAGTGTGTTCAAGTTATAAAATTAAATGGGGTTTAACTTTATAAACTTGTAAGTTAAAGAGTGTGAAAGTTTTATAAAATTAAAATGGGAGGGAACCCATTTTGAACAAAATCGGCCGCCCCTTGGATGTTCTTCCTTGGGATTCCTTTTGTCTTATTTTAATATATGACTTAAACCCATTCACACTCAACAACACACACATTCTCTCTCTTACATGCAAGAGACTTCTTTTCTCCTCCAAAACTCACGGCCGAAAGAGGTTGTTCAAGAGGGTTTCAAGAAGTTTTGGTGATATAACTCCCTAACAAGTTGGGTTTTTGCAAGAAGCTTGTGGGTATACAAGCTTGAGGGCTTCTCCTTAAAGGCCACTACTAGAAAACTGCTAATAGATGACGCGCGAAGGATGACGCGCGAAAAAAGATGACGCGCATTTACGCGTATCATAAATTATTTGTCATTTTTTAAAATTTTCTTAGAAAGGATGACACGCATTTTTGCGTGTCATCTTAATGTGTCATTTTTTAAAAATTTTCATAACATATCATCAGCAGCTAGCGCGACTTTCATTCCAAATATCTCCCGCTTCCCTCAAACCTGCAGCCCCAATCGAGCCCTAAAACCTCCGATCATCAACCGCCGGACGCGCCTGCCGCCGCCGACCATCCACCGCCGGTCGCGACCACCGCTGACCTTCCACCGCCGGCCGCAACCCCCAGCACCACCATCGAGCCTTCGACCTGCAGCCCCAATCGAGCCGCAGCCAACTGCCGACCTTCCACCGCCGGTCGCGACCACCACACTGCCACCGCCGACCTTCCACCGCCGGCCGCAACCCCCCACCACCACCACCACCATCGACCCTTCGAACCCGCAGCCCCAATTGACCCGCAGCCCCAATCGACCCGCAACCCCAATCGACCCGGCCACCCACAGCCCCAATCGACACTTCAACCCAGCCCCAATTGACTTTCATCCAGCCTCAATCGACCTCACCCCAGCCCTCACCGCCGCTCGGCCACCCACCGCCGCAGCCATCTTCAATCGGTCAGTAGTTATCATCTTTTGGTTATGTATTTCTTGAAATTCAGGTTTCAACCTGAACAATGTTGGTTATTTAAATCAAACTAGATATCATTTTGGAAAGTGGTCTTCCTGAAGATGTTGGATGTTTTTGTGGTGTGCTGTGGCTCCGGTGTTTATGTGTCCATGTGTTGGTTGCTTCAAAGTCCCTTTTTTGTAGTTTACTTTCTACCGCTTTGCTATCTTGGTGCCGTTCAATCTTGGTCTTTAACAGCTTTCATTGTTGCGTCCCCAAGCATCTGATGTCATGGCTGCTCGTGAATGTCATGTTCTTAAAGATTGTGTTGTGGTTTGAACCAGCACTGCTCATCAGTTATTTTTACAGGTATAAAGCAATTGCAGCTGAATTTAGTAAATGTCTGAGATGTTATCATCTAGCTGTAAATATTTTGTTAATCTTAGAAGTTTTTGATTGGTTTTTTTGTCCGTGTATGGCTGCAGGTTTTCTGGGATACTTTGGAAATTACTGATCCACGTAATTCAGTTTTGATCAACTCAGCTGGTAACCTCTTGATCCGTTTCTATTGATCATCAGAATCATCGTTACTGATCCAGTTTGACCTGGGGTGGAAATATGATGTTGGTATGATGTGGGAACTGAAGTATGCTTATTCGTAACCAGGTTTATGTAGAGTTTGTAAATGGAAGCTATGGATACCGTTTTTAGGAGGGGTCCTGTATTATGCTCTGTCATTTGGCCTTTGCCATGTAGGGTGCGCTCACATGGCAGGTCACCCATCTTAATAAAAGATCTTATTTTTGTTTTGGGGGGAGATCGCACAGGGTTGCCTGGGATCTCTCCTTCTGGTGTGTGTGACTGTTTCTGTGTTGGTTGTGTCTGTATGTTGGATCATTAGCAGTGCCTGTTCGTAGTCAAGATTATGGCAAATCAACAACTAACCATCAAGCACCATCAAAGTTGCGTATTTCCTTATCACCAGTTGAAGGTACTTTTGTTTAAATTCTTAAACAGTCCTATTCGATATAGATGTACGTTCGATTCACGTCTCTTCATGATATAGCATGTCAAATCGTTGTAAGTCAATACCGTGCGGAGTTGATCTTGTCGCTGCTGTGGTGGGTATGTGTGCCTATGTGGCTATGTGCTGGTTGTTACAAGCTCAATGTCTTGCAGTCAGTGTTCTACAGATACCTTCTGTCTTGGTGCCTGCTCAATCCTTTGTTAGAAGTTTGATTGCTTCTTGCATCATCGTGGTTGCGAATAAATGAAATTTGCCATATGCTTCATGAGATTTGTCTTGGTTTGAATCCATTGCTACTTCTTATCCAGGTAACAGCTGCTGTAGCTCAGTTTCATAAGTTCCGCAGATGTCGATATGGTCTTGGATTTGCATTTCTATATCGTGCAGGATCGACAGATGCACACATTCAGTGCTCTAATGTTTTATCAGTCTCTGACTTGGAAAAGAAATATGAAGCTTTGTTATTTTATCTTGTTAATTACTTCAATATACTTGATTTTGGTTATGTATTTCTTGATTTTTCCTGTTTCTGTTGATGGTGGCCCGGATCACTGGAAGAATCGAAAGACTAAAGCAAATTGGAAATAGAGCATGTTATGTGGAAAGATGAATATAGCACATGGACAAGAATCAGTAAACCATCTTCACTTTGTGTCTCACGTTATGTTATGTGGAAAGATGAATATAGCACATGGACAAGAATCAGTAAACCATCTTCACTTTGATATAGAGGAGGTAACATCCCATTCTCACCACTTTAATTTTCTTGATATCACAGGTAAGTTATATAACATATTTACTTAACAATTTTATCGACATGGACAAGAATCATAATTCTATAAAGTAGTTAGGTGGATTCAAAAATTAGGGTTGTCATTTTCAGACCCTTTCGATATCAAGGTATCACTTGTTTTGTTATATTTGATCTAATTTTTAGAACACTTCAACGTCCATTGCAGTATGTTTTTTTCCTGTGTGATTGATATGGTGTTTTTGATATTGTTGTTGTTTGGGTTTGCTCTCTTGATACAGGAATCTCCATTGCAGCTGTCTTTTTTTTTAACATATATTTCGGATAACAATACCCAATTAGTCATGCCAACTGCATTTCTTGGTAATTCCTTAATAAAGCTTATTTGATTGATTATTGTGTTATACTGCTTTGATGCTTGATAGAACGAGGCTTATCACCTGTTTGTGATGTGATTCTCTGGATGTTATTTCTGTCTGGTTCTAGTTTTAAAAACAGTACATGGTTCTCACACTTGAAACCCAAGCTAAGTTACTTGTTATTTCCAAAACTGGGGTATTTTTAGCATTAGTTTCTCAAAAGCTTACCCTACTTTTGGAATTGAAGATCTACCATATATGTGAAGAACAGGAAAAGTACTTTTCTGTTAGTTTAGTTCAGTTATGGTTTTTCAGAGCATGCCAAGATTTTTTTAGTAAGTGCTTAAGTATATTATGTATTGAAAACAATCAAGTTGTCATAGATATGGCAAAATGGGCGGGCTGGGTAACAAATTTAACGGGTAATTGTCATAACAGGTCGGGGTTGGGTTGGGTTGACCAGTAACATTTTTTTCAAAGGTTTTAGTGTCTTACTGGCAATTAACATGTCGAATGTTACTAGATTAATTATATTGTTTTTGGTAATAGTCTAATGCATCTGGTCAATATGATTTAGGAAGTTTATGTAGAAAAAAATACACTTTTGGTGCCTTTAACGAATTTGACCCATTTGATGACCAGTTTCCTTGTAATTGTTTCATAAATAATCCGGGTGACCATTTAGAAGCAGAAGTCTGCAACAGTTTTGACTTGAGCACCGCTGATCTACCTTGATGCTTCTGACCTTGATATGTATGCCACTTATTTAGTAGAATGCTAGCATAAAGTAGAGCCTCTTTATAGAGGACCCAAAGATAATATATTAATTTGGTTGTTTTTCCCTTTTGACAGGAAATAAAATACAGTCGCTCTTGACTAGTTCCTCTCAAAAGGGTTCATGAACTCATCAATTCAAGACAGTAATATGTAACATCTTTTGACCTATAATCTTGTTTCAGATTCCATTAGTCTTGAATGTTGTCTAAGATAGTAATATAAAGTTCACATTTGCAGATCTTTGATTTATACAGGATAAGCACTCTCGAAAGGGTCTACAAGCAATGGTACAGAAAAGGAAGAAACTATTGAAGTACCTTAGAATTTCATTTATATGTAGGCCATATGATTAAATATTTGAACTTGTATTTGTATTGCAATGAATTTGAATTTGTTTTGTAGTTGATATTATGTAACAACTTTTGTAAATTTTGTTGGTAATTAAATAGAATTCGCTTTTGGTGTTATTGGACAATTTGTTTATAAAAAAGCATGTAAATTTATTAAAAATAAAAAAATTATTTAAAAAAACAGATAAATTTATGACGTGCATTGCGCGTCATATATTGCACGTCATAAAAATTTCATAGATGACGCGCGGATGCGCGTCATCTAGCCATTTATGACTACCCCTTCCTTGACGCGCATTGCGCGTCATCTTTTGCACGTCATAAAATGCGCGTCATCTTTTGCGCGTCATAAACAGATGACGCGCGGATGCGCGTCATCTATCATTTATGACTACCCCTTCCTTGACACGCATTTGCGCGTCATCTGACCCCCAAGATGACGCGCAATGCGCGTCATCTTTTGCGATTTTTCTAGTAGTGGGCTAGACGTTCAAGAAGCATCATCTCTGTCACACCCTCAAAATCCACTAACGGGGTTTTACCGTCAGGCGTGTGACATAACCAGGATCTCAGATAAGCATCAGTTACATCAAACGACTCAATAATTACAAAACATATATATTGCTTAATAATACTGAAACATTCCATTCATATTTAATTAATGCGGAAGCGTAAACAAGATAACTTTTAACAATAGTTTTGGAACACGTAAACACGCGTCCAATCCAGTTTATACAAAATAAATGAAAATTTAATCTTGAAAACCGTTTATGATGAATGCTGAATGACATGCGGTAGATGCTGTGCTCCTAAACGTGCCACATCAATGTCCTGAGAGAAAACATGCAAAATCTCAGTACAAGACTGGTGAGTTCACAGGTTTATCAGAAAACAGTAAGTATCAGTAATGAAATCCCCGGATTGTGTAATCCGATAAGTATCAGTAATGAAATCCCCGGATTATGTAATCCGATAAGTATCAGTAATGAAATCCCCGGATTATGTAATCCGATAAGTATGTAATTCCCAGATTTTGTAATCCGATAAGTATGTAATTCCCGGATTATCTAATCAAAGCATATAGTGGGTAGCTAGTCCATAATGATCACTATGTGTATGAAGTCGCGACCGAGCTGACATGTAATCAAATAATGAAACAGGCCCGGATGTGGATCACACACCACAACACTTGTAATTAGGCTAACCGTTCACCCGTTTGACGAACGTTGTGCTAGCGCGACTAGCCCAGGTGGGGTATGTCAATCCCAGTAGTACTACTAACAATTACCTCGCTAAGTCCATATTAACGGTCCGTTGGGCAAGTATAACACCATAGAGTATATAAGTAAAGTGGGGCTGTAAACTCACCTTGAATTGATGTAATGAAAGCAACAAGGGCTTCAAAGAATAAGGCGATACACGATCAAGCACGAGCAATAGCTATTACAGATTGTAACTAAGTCTTTAAAATGTATTCAATGCGAATAGATATATTTGGTCGAATTTGGAATTGTTTGGTTTGACGTAAACGATTTGATATATCTATATATGTTTGAGTTTAATTATAAACTAGGGTTCAACATCTGACAAGGTTTAAATATATTATGTATATATTATTTGTAATCTTTCGAAATAAATATTATTACGATAACGTATTATCCGGTAATTATTTATTAATCTAAACGTTCGTTACCGTATTGATGAAATTATAGGATATATAATTCCTTTGATTTTCATGGTTATAATTAAACACGATCTAGTGTCTATTTTTATGAAAATAGTTATTGGTAATATTTATAAATATTAATTTATAAATATTATTACGGTTTTTAAATAAAATAAATTTGCAGAAAATATTTATGTAACCTTTTAAATAAGAAATGTTTATAGAATTTATTTTTAGGATTTTTAGAAATTTTTGTATAATTTTTAGAAGCTAAAAAGGCTTCAAAAAAATTAAATGCAGTGGCCCGGGGTCGAACCCGGGACCTGTCGGATGGGATAGAGCATGGGAACCGGTGAACCAAAGGCCGTGGCCACGACAATACTCGGCTCCATTTATTTTTAAACCGCCTTCCCCGGTTTCCCCCAAATCCGTATAAACCCTAGATCGAACTCGATCAAATTGAATCCCAATTCGCAGTTGATACTCAAATTAATGTTAGGGCTTTTCATTCCCATGTAAAAATGAGTGTATAGATGTGTGTAATTACCTGTTTGATTAAGTTGATGATAAGAACAGGTTAAGAACAAGTCGCGAACTATCTCGAATCCAATTGATGATCAAACCGTGATGAAAATCAAATTACTTGTACAGAAAGCTTCAAATGATGTTAATGATCAGTAGCCCTATGTTAATTGTGCGTTATAAAGCTCGGAGGGTGGCTGTTGATAGAGTTGCAGGTCGAGAATGAGGGTGGTGATCGGATTCAATGTTTATGTGTGTTTCAGGTGTGAGTTCAGGTTGTACTCGATTGGAAATGTATATAGAAACGTTCATGTTGACTTAATTTGATTAAAGTGGTGTTTTTAGTGGGTGTTCTAGCCGTTGAACGGCCAAAAAATAAAGTGAAAAGTTTATACCCGTTAATTCACTGTTTCAACGCGTTTTTAAGGTTGCTTCGAGTTCGAATCTTGTTCACGAGGAGGTTTGGTGTAATTTGAGCTGTAAAAATCGAGTTTTGGGACGTGTTTTGGGGTTCGCCGGCGGTTGGCCGGAATTCGGCCGGTGACGGCGCCGGAAAAACGGGGGCGGGGGGTTTGGGTTTGAAAAATTACACAATTGGTCCCTGCGGTTTCGGTTTGTTTAATTTATGTTATATACTTTCTTTTGAAGTTTCAGAAATGACACAACAGCCCCCTGGACTTTATTAATTATTATTATTATTATTATTATTATTATTATTATTATTATTATTATTATTATTATTATAAAATATAGTAAAATGGAAAAACTCAAGTTGTCACAACCTCCTTCTTCTCATCCATACAATATCCCTTTCTTCTTGAAAGGTAGTTTCAAGAACATCCTATGGTTGTTCATTTTTGTTTTTTGATAGCATTTCATTTCACATACAAATGATCCTTGTTCATGGGTTTGTTTTGAATCTAAAGTAGTTTATTTTCAGCTTACTAAAACAAGATTTATTAACTAATATCTACGATGTTTTGTTGTTTAAATGGTTAAACATCTCTGAAAATCTTGTTTACAAACCCCAACAATGGCATCTAGAGCCGGTTATGTGGAATATTTTCTTCAAAAATCCAAGAAAAGTTAGTTTTGTTGGACTTTTTCAACCCATTAGGGGCTGCTTTGTCATGGATGTATGAATCCCTTATCTTTCAAAGTTTTATCTTACATGCTTTAGAATAAATCTTGAAAGATTAACATCAAATGGTTGATTGTTTTGTTTGGACAAAACTCTAAAGTTTTGGTTTATGTTGGCCGAAACTTTTAGAGTTAAAAAGGGGTTCATGGTTATTCATGAATGTTGTATTTGATACATATTTTGGTGCATAACATAGCCTTGACCTAATGTGATTTGGATTTGGTTGATTGTGATTTTGTCATGTTTGGTTTTGTTCTTGAAAGGGTTGTAATAATAATTTTATATTTGTATTTTGCATTGTAATTTATTTATTCATTGGTTATGTAATAAATAGATTAGGTGTATTTTTTTATTAGAAAATTATATTAGGATTTAAATTTTATAAAAGAAGATGCACAAGTTGGAGACTACAAAGGAAGGACACAAAAGACATGGACACTTGAATCATTTGGATGTGGATTCAAGTGGGAGTTCATGGACACATTTTGATGTGTCATTATTAACCCTTAGAAAAGATCTAATAACAACATTTGTGATGGCAAATAAGTGTAGTCAACTTAGTGGATATGGTTATGCACTTATGATTGTATAGTTGTGCTTGTTTGGTTGTTTGCTTTATGGTTGTTGTTTGATATAAGGATATGCATAACAAACTTATTAACAAACATAACAAGCTGAAAAATAATGGTTCTTTATCATTAAGTGGTTTATAAAAGGTTATAAAAAGGATTAATGATTTTAATAAAAGGGTTTTATTGAAAAAGGAACCATTGGATACCATGTGTTTGAAAGCATGCAAATACAAGGTATGAAGAGTTTTCGAAACTAGAATTATGAAAACTTAAAGTTTCTTTTGAAAACAAGTTAACACCATCCTTTTGCACAACACTTGAATCACTTGGAACCTCTTAATAGGATAAAGGTCACCTAACCATTTTGAGGGAACTTGTGATTTGAGGTGGGAATACCATATTTGTGGGATAAAGGTCACCTAACCACTTATGTTGGAAAACTTACATGTGTGTGTAAGTAGGGTGACTTGATTTGCAAACCATGTTAAATGGATCACCTACAATGTGGTTTACAAATGGTGTTGATGGGATAAACGTACCGACCATACATATGATGTGTAAGTCGATCCCATACCTCTAGAAGTTGCAAAGGTTGCAATTATCAAAAAGTTGACTACCTTGTTAATTTAAATAATGGGATAAAGGTCACCTAACCACTATTTAAATGTAACGTTGGATTCTAGAACTTTAAACTTGTGTATGACACATAAAAGAGTATTAATAACTAAAATACGACAATATCAAAAATACTAAAATTGGACTTCGTTAAATTTTGTAGATGGCCACTAACAACAATGAAAATAATGATATCCCGTCCGCTCACTCACTATCACTAAGGACCATTCTCCAAAAGGAGCGTCTAAACCTTAACAATTTTATTGATTGGTTTCGAAACTTGAGAATTGTTCTCAAGCAAGAGAAACGGTCATACATATTAGACGATCCGATTCTCGATCAACCCAGTGAGGAAGATAAGGAGGCCTATAATAACTGGGTAAAATACACGGAGGACTCGGTCCAAGTGTCTTGCCTTATGCTGGGAAGTATGACTCCGGATCTCCAAAAGGAGTTCGAACATCACGGAGCATACGACATGATTACCCAGTTGAAGGAAACTTTCCAAAAACAAGCAAAGGTAGAGCGCTTCGAAACGGTTTGAGCACTCCATGCATGTCGTATGGATGACACCCAATCGGTCTTATCTTATGTACTTAAGATGAAGAGCCATATTGACCGCCTCAAAAGGCTGAATTGTCCCGTCTCGAAAGAGTTGGCTACGGATGTGATCCTCAACTCTTTGTTGAAAAGGTTTGATAACTTTTTCATGAATTATAACATGAATAGGTGGGACAAGAACATAAGTGAGTTTCACTCTATGCTTAAAACAGTCGAGACGACCATGGGTAAAAAGGTTTTACCCGTTCTCACCATTCATGAAGGTGGGAACAAGGAGAGGTCTCACCCTGCACCCAAGGCAAGTGTTGCCAAGGGTAAAGGGTATGTTTGGGGAAAGGGAAAGGGAGTGGTAAAAGCGCCACCAATAAAACCAATGGAGAATAAGCAAAAGGTTGCTTCGAATGACCCGTGCTTTAAGTGTGGAGAGATAGGACATTAGGCAAGGAATTATCCTGTCCATCTCAAAGAGTTGCAAGCTAAGAAGGATGTCGGGCAAACCTCAGGTACAATTTTTATGATTCATATTTATCTAAACTTAATATACTCTAACACATGGGTATTGGATAGCGAATGTGGAACTCATATTTGTAATTTGTTGCAGGGGTTCAAAAGAAGTAAGGACTTTAAGAATGGGGATGTTAGCCTCTATATGGGGAATGGGACAAAAGCTCAAGTTGAAGACCGAGGGGACTACATCTTGAAGCTTCCAAATGGTTTGGAAGCAATTTTGAACAATGTTTTGTATGCTCCTAGTTTAACTAGGAACATTATTTCAGTTGCCCAATTAAGACAATATGGTTATGTTTTGACTTTTATCGAAAATGAAATTCATGTTTCTTTAAATAATGTCTTTTACTTTAGAGCTATTCCTATTAATGGTATTTATTAATTGGTTCATGGAAACACATTATATGATAGCTTATTATACCAAACCACCACCAAGAAGCTCAAATTGGATTTGAGTGACACCTATCTTTGGCATTGCCGTCTTGGTCATATAAACAAGAATCGCATACAAACACTTCAAAAGAACGGTCTTTTAAAAGCAAGTGAATATGATTCATTTGATGTATGTGAATCTTTTTTACAAGGTAAAATGACTAACGCACCTTTTAGTGGCAAAACTGAAAGGGCAAAAGATTTATTAAGAATCATACATTTGGATGTATGTGGTCCTTTTAAACCAATGACTAAGTACAATGAAAGATATTTCATTACCTTTACCGACGACTATAATCCATATGGGTATGTGTACTTGTTAAGACATAAAGATGAAGCTTTTGAAATATTCATAACCTTTCAGAATGAAGTAGAAAATCAACTCAACAAGTCAATAAACATTCTCTGCACCGATAGAGGAGGTGATTACCTATGTGGTGTTTTTAGAGATCATCTTAGAAGTTGTGGGATTGTCTTACAACTATCTCCTCCTGGAACACCATAACACAATGGTGTATCCGAGAGGAGAAATCAAACTCTATTGAATATTTTGATCTATGATGGCTAAAAGCTTATTGCCTCTATCATTTTGGTGTTTTGCTTTGCTCTCTGCGGCTCGTATTTTGAATATGGCCCCAACTAATAAAGTGGAAAGGACACCTTTTGAAATATGGCATGGAAGGGTTCCATCTCTATCATATTTAAAGGTATGGGGATGTGAGGCTTATGTTAAGACTCCCACCTCAAACAAATTAGAAAGTCATTCCACTGAGTGTATCTTTATTGGATATCCTAGAGATTCTATGGGATATTGTTTCTATGATCCATTGGAACAAAAGGAGTTTGTTGCCAAGAAGGCTGAGTTCTTAGAAGCTAAGTTCCTTATGGAAGGAGCTAGTTGTAGAACAGTGGATCTTAAGGAGGATCAAGAACCACAAACCAATACACGTTTGGTTGACACTAGCACTCAACATGAGGATGTTGAGAATGATAAAATGGTTGATAAATACACACAAGACGTTCACAGATTTGGTAGAACTAGTAATCAACCTGAAAGATATAGATTTTTCGTAGATGGATGCTATGTGGTAGATTCCGATGAACCAACCACATACCGTGATGCAATGTCCAATTTGTATTATGACAAATGGCTTGAAGCCATGAACGTTGAGATGCAATCCATGTATGACAACCAAGTATGGGACTTGGTTGTACCACCTCTTAACTCCAAAGTGGTTGGAAGTAAATGGGTTTTCAAGAAGAAAATTGATATGCATGGAAACTTGGATACTTATAATGCTAGACTTATAGCAAAAGGTTTCACTCAAACTCAAGGGGTTGATTATGATGAGACCTTCTTGCCGGTTGCAATGCTAAAGTCTATTAGGATATTATTTGCCATAGCTGCTCATTATGATTATGAGATTTGGCAAATGGACGTCAAAACCGCTTTTTAAATGGATATCTTGAGGAAGATGTCTATATGGTTCAGCCTGAAGGTTTTATCGATCTAAAACATCCTAACAAAGTATGCAAGTTAATGAAATCAATCTATGGATTGAAGCAAGCATCAAGAAGTTAGAATCACCGTTTTGATGAAGAAGTAATCAAATTTAGGTTCATCAAAAACGTTGATAAAACATGTGTGTATAAGAAAGCTAGTAGGAGCATCATCACTTTCCTAGTATTGTATGTCGATGACATCCTACTACTTGGAAATGACGTTCCAACCTTGGAAGGTGTAAAAACCTGGCTTGGAAGCTATTTTTCATTAAGGATCTTGGTGAAACCACCTATATTTTAGGAATTAAGATCTATGGGGAAATATCAAGGCGGTTGATAGGTTCAAATCAAAGTGCATACATTGATAAGATCTTAAAAAGGTTCAAGATGAAAAACTCTAAGAAAGGTACAGTACCTATTCAAAGAGGAACGATATTGAGTACGACTTAATGTCCAAGCTCAAAGGTTGAGCGAGATAAAATGAAGGGAATCCCGTATGCGTCTGCTATAGGATCCATCATATATGCAATGATATGCACTAGGCCGGACGTGTCATGCGCTTTAAGCATGACAAGCCGATACCAACAAAATCCTGGAAGTAGTCATTGGATGGCTGTTAAGAACATACTTAAATACCTAAGGAGGACTAAAGATATGTTCCTAATCTATGGATCTGGTGAGGAGGAACTCGTGGTAAAAGGTTACACGGATGCGAGTTTCCAAACTGATCGGGATGACTCATTATCACAATCATTAGTAGCTCAAGAAGCTACATGGTTGAATAAATTCATTGTCGATCTAGGGGTGGTCCCTTCCATTCAGGACCCCCTAGAAATTCTTTGTGATAATGAGGGTGTGATTGCCCAAATCAAGAAACCTCGTGCATATCAAAAGACTAGGCACATTGAGCGGAGATTCAACTACATAAGGGATGAAGTTGAAAAGGAAAGATATGTATTCGCAAAGTTCACACGGATCAAAACATTACGGATCCACTCACGAAGCTCCTTGAAAAGGCAAAGCATGAAAGTCATACTTGTGCCATGGGACTTCGATATTCTAGTGACTGGATTTGATCTTTTAATTTTGTATTTGGATATTGGAACCTTTCATAACTTGAATAAATTATTTGGTTATAATGTTTCAACTAATGTTTCTAATTTTTCATGTTTAATCCATGAGTAGATTCTTTACTCAAAACGTCCATGATCGTTCATGCTTGTGGGAACAAGTATGAGGGTAAGACCATTATGAACTCGGATTGGTGGATATTCATATGTATGAATATAGAGAAAAGGGTTGCTGCCAAGGTTCATAGATATTTGTAGGATACAAATATTGGACTGACCCGCATCTCAAATATTACAAATGGAATCTTCTTGATTGATCATAAGTAATATTGAGTAAAGGACAATATCATTTGCCATCCTCTGACCTGAGATACATATTGGGTCTTGATATTCATCAAGTATTATACCTGGACTTAGTTCTTCGCTGTTCTGAAACATGGCAGTACACAAGGCTAAATTTAGATATAGTACAAGGTGATTATGAGAGACGTATGTAGTCAAGATGGGATTTGTCCCTCTTATTCGCTGAGAGTAAGATGTCTAAGGCCTGCTAAAGTTAAATCATGGAGAATGATCATTCTATGTCTCTGGGATTTAACATGACATCTGTGATAAAAGGATAGATGATTGATTCACCTAGAACATTTCGAGTAAGGTACTTGAAGGGGATGATGTTATTGAATGACTCTTAGTCATACGTATTAAGGGTAATAAACCATTGTTAGGCGGTATTTACTGCTTGCATCAATCTTCTATAAATCTTGTGCAAGTGGGAGATTGTTGGATCTTATATGCCCAAGACACATACAAGATTGATGTGGTTAGTACGTTATGATTCAAGTCGGGTCATACCCAATAACAAGCTAAGCAAATACCAATAAATATTTATTGGTTGATATGATCAAGTAATTAAATATTGACACCAGTTTAGAAAATGAGTTTTCTAAATTATTGCATTTGAGATAAAATAATTTATATAGATATTTTGTTCATGAGATGTAACACCCGTATTTCTTTTTAAAGAAATAAAAAAAAGATAAGAGAGAAAAAGAATGAAATGGAAGTCAACCCTAAAGTTGAAGGACCAAAAGTGTTAAAAGGAACAAAAATAATAAAAAGCTGGTGAAAAGGTGGTATGGCCGCCCATTTCACCCTGTACATCCTTCTCATTCGACTGCTAGAGAGAGAAAGAGCAGAACCTCGGATCTTTGAAGAAGAACAAGAAAAAAATTCGAATTTAAGGTATAATTGAGTGACTTTAAGTTGTTCTTGGCTAAATTAGCCTCGGTTATGTGATTTTATGTGTGTATGTGTTCGGATTGTGTGCTTAGACACATATAGGTGCTTGGATTCTTTGAGAAGTCCAAGATTTAGAGTATAAAGCTTGAAAGCAGCTAAGGTGAGTTTCCAGAACCCCTTTTTACATGTTTTATACGATTTTTGGGGCTGGAAATACATGTACGTATGTTTTTATGAGTTTGGGTATTATACCCGTATGTTCATGTGCATGTGTATGTGGGTGGGGTATGTTTTGGGCAAATGTATTGTATGATTATGTTAAGTTCATGCTTAGAATAGTATGTGAATATTTAGAACTAAGTGATATAATGTTCGGGACTGGAAACAACTTAAAAATATTAGAACAGACTGCTAATACACCTATACAAGGCTCACAAGCCTGAACAGTCCTCATACTCCCAAGATTTTGACAGAAACTTAAGTGTTGGGGCTTATGCTCCCCAACAGTGATCATGTGCCTGAAATTTAGAACTTAGAAAGCTAAGTACAGGTAATGAGTCTGAATAGTACTAATACGCCTGAATCTTATGCCTTAGAAAAATTACAAGGTAACATGCCTAAATAGTGCTCTTACGCCTGAAATTATGACTTAGAAACTAAGTATAGGGTGAAATGCTTGAATAGTACTCGTACGCCTGAATTTTGACTTAGAAAAACTAAGTGTAGGGTAATGAGCCTAAATAGTGCTCTTACGCCTGGAATTATTTTCCAAGTGTAAGGTAATATGTCCCAACAGTGCTCATGCGCCTAAGCAGGGCTCATGCGCCTGCATAGTGTTCATGCGCCCAGAATTTTATACTTAGAAATTTTTACAGGATTTCTCTGGGATCTAGGTTTTAGGGTTTTGACCGAGGTTGACCAAGGGCTATTTAATGATGATGTTTTATGCATGCAATGATGATTAATGATTGACCCTTGTTATTATTACTGATATTATTATCAGTAGTTTATTATTATTAACAATATTATTATTATTATTATTATTTTAATATTGTTAAGTATGAAATGGCATGATGAAGGATGTTTAAAATTTAACGAAGAGTATAATCATTAATAAGTAAAATATTAATGATGAAGAAAATGGAACGTAAATGAATAAGTAAAGGCTTGCAAGCAAATGTATGGAGGTGCACACCCCTGGTTGGTGTTAGCTCGACTGTGATGCGGGTTAGCTACCCGAAGGATGCACACAGGGTCAATCCTTGAGATTGACAATGAGGTGAGTAACTTTGTGATGTAACAGACTCGGTTAGCAGACAATCTTAAGATTGCCACTGAGGTGAGCAACCATGTGTTGCAACAGACTTGGCTAACATACGATCGTGAGAGATCGATATGGAGGTGAGCGACCTTGTTGTCGCAACAGACTCGTACGAACGAATGTAAAGACTGAAAGAGTAATGGAAAGAGTATGAATTGAACGAATGATGAGGATAACAATAATTATTATTATCTGTATGTATGCAGGATGTATGCTCACGAACGAAATATCATAATAAAGTACAAAACGGGATCCCCGTCATTCGATCTCAGTAATCGTGGCTGTGTGCCATGAAGAGGGTAAAGCCTGACGGGATCTAGATTATAAATGAATGATAATGAGTTATGATGAATGAATGAAAGTTAACGAACGCAATGAAAGATAATAAAGATATTATCTACATGTACGTATAATGTGTGGGCATGTACAAAAGTATAGTACGATCTGAAAAAGTAAAGTATTTTAATTATAAAACTAGAACTCACTCAGCATCGCTGACTTTTATGTATTTTCCAGTTGGCAGGTAAACGATGCTGAGGATGGCACACTGGGATGGCTACTCGGCGGGGCAAGACTGACCTCTATTTGTGTTTTGACAATACTGTTGTTTTGTAATTAATTCAACTAATAATTTTGTGACTCATGAACTACAATGTATTGCTTAACAACAGTGTTTATAATGAATGAATGGTTTTTGTTAAATAAATTCCGCTGCTTAAATCTATAATATGTAATGTTTTATGTAATTACTGTTGTGAACGACCAACTGTAAGGTCTCCGGGAACCGGGCCTTACAAGTTGGTATCAGAGTCAAAGTTTAAGTGAAATGGGTAAATATTTTCAAAAGAAACCTAAACTTAAACTAAAAATGGGACAGAAGGAGGGATACGTGCCATCAGGTATTTCTTTTCTTAAAGATAACCAGAATTATGTGCGTGTGCTATATGGCTTATGTGTTCTTAGTAGATTTAGATACTGATGTAGTCAGGATAGGAAATGCTTGGGGGTGTGAAAAGTAAAGTAAGTGGCTAATCACAACTGGCCACTGTAATTAGGGACTTACTATACTTGACATAAACTGAGCCATTACCTTGAATGACTGTTTTAGTGTTTGAATCTTATAGTGCTTAGGAAATGGCTGGGAAGAAACCTTCCAAAGCTTCTAGAGGTAGAGGTCGACCGCGAGTGACCAGGAGCAGTGCCAAAGCTGCTGAGACGACCCATGAGAACCCTGAGGTTCATGAACGGAATGAAAGAAATGAGAATGCCAGCCTGAATGCCTCAGCTAAGGAGGCGATTGCTGATGAGGTACACCAGGTCCTGCAGGCAGTTATGCCATCTGTAGTGACCGATGTTATTCGAGCTGTGAGGAACGAGGAGAGAAAGGATAAGGAGGACGGGAGAGGGTCGACTGGGAAGGAAAGCAAGGGTGGAGAGGAACGACCGGATCCTGAGATAGTAGTATCTGATGAGGAAGAGGATGATGTAGTATGGGTGACGACCAAGGGATGCAGTTACGGGGCATTCCAGAGGTGCAAGCCCCCGACATTTGATGGAAATGGCAATGCTGTCGCCGCCCACCGTTGGGTAAGGGAGATGGAAGCCGTACTCGAGATCAGCAAGTGCCGGGAGGATCAGAAGGTGAAGTTTGCCACCCACTCCTTTACTGACTCCGCACTATGCTGGTGGGACAACATCGTACAAGCTGAGGGTTCCAGGGCCATCAGGAAAATGCGATGGACAGAATTGAAGAAGCTGGTAATTGAGGAATTCTGTCCTCATAGGGAACTCGATAAGGTTGAGAGGGAGTTCCTACAACTCGAGGCGGGAACCATGACCCACCAACAATACACTACCAAGTTTAATGAGATGGCGAGGCTGGTGCCGGATCAGGTGATGCCGGTGTCTTGGAAGATCAACTGGTACATTCAGGGACTGCTAGTTGACATTCGTAGGCACCTGATCGCTGCTCGACCGAGCACCTTTAGGTCGGCAGTGGATTTGGCTGGAAGACTTTATGATGAGAGGGAAGCGATGGTGGTGGAGGCAAAGAAATCCGGTGGTGCTGACCGGAATTGGAATGGGAAGCGGTTCGGGCGTGGTGGTTTTACCCGGAATAACAAGAAGATGAGGAGGGATGACCATAGGGTGGGGTCATCAAGCTCGGGACCCAAAAGGTGTGATAAGTGTGGGAAGGAGCATGGCGGTGAATGTAGATGGGGGTTAAACGTCTGTTTCAAGTGTGGGAAATCCGGTCATATGGCTAGAGACGGTAAGGCTGCGAGGTGTTTCAACTGCGGGGAAAGTGGCCATATGAGTAAGGATTGCCGGAGGCCGAGGGCTGAGAGTTCCGGGGCAAAGAAGATGACCGGGACTAAAGGGCAGAAGGCAAGTGCCAGAGCTTTCACCATGACCAGGGAGGAGGCTAGGACGGACCCCGATGTTGTGTCAGGTACGTTTCTAGTAGATCAAACTCTCGCTTCTGTGTTATTTGATTCTGGTGCTAGTAAGAGTTTTATTTCTGCCAATTTCTGTGCTAAACTGCCTCTTAGTAGTAAATACATTGATGAGCCCTTCGACATAGAGACTGCTATTGGTAAGTCCACTAGGGTTACAAATGTGATAGAGGACTGTGCCATAGAGTTAGAAGGTCATAGGTTTGCTGCTAAGTTACATGTGATGCCGTAGGTGGATTTGATGTAGTACTAGGGATGGATTGGTTAGCAACCCATGAAGCGAATATCGTATGTCGTAAGAAAATGATTAAACTGACGGCACCTGACGGAAGTCCGGTGACAATATATGGTGATCGGGTTATGACGATTCCAAAACTAATTTCGATGGCGGTGGCGGGAAAGTGCATGAGACGTGGATGTAGCGCTTATCTATCCTACGTGAAGGATGTGGACACGTCAACACCACAATTGTCTGATGTGCCGGTTGTGTGTGACTTTTCCGATGTGTTTCCAGAGGACCTATCGGGTGTGCCACCGGATCGCGAAATCGAATTTCAAATTGACTTGATACCCGGTGCCCAACATGTCGCTAAGGCACTGTATCGATTAGCTCCGACTGAGATGAAGGAGTTAATGGAGCAACTGCAAGAATTGCTCGATAAGGGTTTCATCAGACCGAGTATCTCTCCCTGGGGTGCTCCGGTCTTATTCGTGAAAAAGAAGGACGGTAGCATGAGAATGTGTATCGACTACCGTGAGTTGAACAAATTGACGATAAAGAATCGGTATCCGTTACCAAGGATTGACGACTTGTTCGATCAGCTCCAGGGTGCCAGTTGGTTATCGAGGATAGATCTTCGATCTGGCTACCATCAGCTGAAAGTGAAGGAGCAGGATATTCCTAAAACAGCTTTTCGTACGCGTTACGGACACTATGAGTTTCTCATTTTGTCCTTTGGTCTAACCAACGCGGCAGCTGCTTTTATGGATTTGATGAATAGAGTGTGCCGGCCAATGTTAGATAAATCAGTGATTGTGTTCATCGATGATATCCTAATTTACTCAAGGAGCAATGAAGAGCATGCCGGTCACATTCGGGAAGTGTTAGAGACTTTGAGAAAGGAGAAATTGTATGATAAATTCTCCAAGTGTGCTTTTTGGCTACGCGAGGTGCAATTTCTGGGTCACGTGATAAACGCTGAGGGAATCATGGTGGACCCGGCAAAGGTGGAGGCCATGATGCAATGGAAGTCTCCTAAGACGCCGTCTGAAATTCGAAGCTTCTTAGGTTTGGCGGGCTACTACAGGAGATTTATTCAAGACTTCTCCAAGATAGCCTCACCTTTGACTAAATTGACTCGTAAAGACGTAAAGTTCGTGTGGGGTCGAGAACAGGAGGATGCCTTTGAGGAGTTGAAGACGAGACTAACACAAGCTCCTGTCTTTACATTGCCAGAGGGAAAGGAAGACTTAGTGGTCTATTCGGATACATCTTATTCTGGGCTAGGTTGCGTGTTGATGCAACATGGAAGGGTAATAGCTTATGCATCTCGACAGCTAAAGACCCACGAAGTCAACTACCCCACACACGATCTAGAATTAGCCGCGGTGGTTTTTGCGTTGAAGATTTGGCGGCACTATCTATACGGGACGAAGTGCACCATCTTCACAGACCATAAAAGCTTGAAGTACTTCTTCGACCAGAAAGATCTAAACATGAGGCAGAGGCAATGGTTGGAGCTCATAAAGGATTATGATTGCGAAATCCATTACCATTCGGGTAAGGCCAACGTGGTGGCAGATGCCCTTAGCCGAAAAGAAAGGCCCGAGCCGATCCGGGTGAAGGCTTATCAGCTGATTATGACCTCCGATGTGATGACGAAGGCTAAGGAGTTCCAAGACGAGGCTTTGAAAGAAAATCGTCTTAACTCTGAAAGGATGCGAGGTCTAGTTATGGAATTGGGCGAGAACACTCTTGGTGTTAAGACCCGATTCTGGCGAATGTGGATTCCTCGATACGGGGATCTACGTGGAAAGATCATGGACGAGGCCCATAAGACTCGATACTCCATTCATCTCGGTGCTACCAAGATGTATCACGATATGAAGAAAAATTATTGGTGGCCGGGTATGAAACGCGATATAGTGGAGTACGTGAGTAAGTGCCTTACTTATCTCCAAGTGAAAGCGGAACACCAGAAACCGTACGGGAAGATCCAACCGTTGGATATACCCGAATGGAAGTGGGAGCATATCACCATGGACTTCATTACTAAGCTACCTCGCACATCGAGGGGATGCGATACTATTTGGGTGATTGTCGACCGACTAACAAAGAGTGCCAACTTCCTACCGATCCGTGAGACGTATTCATCCGAAAGATTGGCGGATCTGTTCATCAAGGAAATCGTAGCTCGTCATGGCATGCCGGTGTCTATCGTGTCGGATCGTGACACCCGATTTACGTCAAAATTTTGGAGAAGATTCCATGATGCAATGGGAACGAGACTACACTAGTACAGCCTATCATCCTCAGACGGACGGGCAGTCTGAGAGGACGATACAGACGCTCGAGGATATGCTTGGAGCATGCGTGATCGATTTTGGAGGAAGTTGGGATGATCACTTACCGTTAGCAGAAATCTTGTACAACAACAGTTATCATGCCAGTATTGGTATGCCACCCTACGAGATGCTATACGGTAGGAGATGTAGGACGCCCGTGTGTTGGGGAGACATTGGGCAGAAAGAGTTAGGAGGTATTGAGGTGATCGAAGCTACGACTGAGAAGTTGAAAAAGATCAAAGCCTTCATGAAGGCAGCAAAAGATAGACAAAAGTCGTATGCTGACAAGAGGCGAAGACCAATAGAGTTCAAGGTTGGAGACCGAGTCATGTTAAAGGTCTCACCTTGGAAAGGGATCATCCAATTCAGGAAACAAGGTAAGCTAAGCCCGAGATATATAGGACCTTTCCGAATCATCGCACGAGTAGGAGATGTAGCCTATCGACTTGAACTGCCAGATGAGTTAAGTGGAATTTATCCCACATTCCATGTATCTCATCTGAGAAAGTGCTTAGCTGATGAGGATATGATTGTTCCGCTGGAGGATATTGAAGTAGACGAATTGCTCAATTACATTGAGCAACCAGTGGCAATCATTGATCGTAAAGAAAAGAAGTTAAGGAATAAAGTGGTTCCTCTTATGCGTGTACAGTGGAGGCACAGGAAGGGATCCGAATCCACATGGGAGACTGAGGAAGAGATGAGGCAGCATTATCCTCATCTGTTTAAGGAATAACAGGTTTCAGGGACGAAACCAATATAAGGGGGGTGGACTTGTAACACCCGTATTTCTTTTTAAAGAAATAAAAAAAAGATAAGAGAGAAAGAAAAAGAATGAAATGGAAGTCAACCCTAAAGTTGAAGGACCAAAAGTGTTAAAAGGAACAAAAATAATAAAAAGCTAGTGAAAAGGTGGTATGGCCGCCCATTTCACCCTGTACATCCTTCTCATTCGACTGCTAGAGAGAGAAAGAGCAGAACCTCGGATCTTTGAAGAAGAACAAGAAGAAAATTCAAATTTAAGGTATAATTGAGTGATTTTAAGTTGTTCTTGGCCAAATTAGCCTCGGTTATGTGATCTTATGTGTGTATGTGTTCGGATTGTGTGCTTAGACACATATAGGTGCTCGGATTCTTTGAGAAGTCTAAGATTTAGAGTATAAAGCTTGAAAGCAGCTAAGGTGGGTTTCTAGATCCCCTTTTTACATGTTTTATACGATTTTTGGGGCTGGAAATACATGTATGTATGTTTTTATGAGTTTGGGTATTATACCCGTATGTTCATGTGCATGTGTATGTGGGTGGGGTATGTTTTGGGCAAATGTATTGTATGATTATGTTATGTTCATGCTTAGAATAGTATGTGAATGTTTAGAACTAAGTGATATAATGTTTGGGACTGGAAACAACTTAAAAATATGAGAACAGACTGCTAATACGCCTATACAAGGCTCACAAACCTGAACAGTCCTCATACTCCCAAGATTTTGATAGAAACCTAAGTGTTGGGGCTTATGCTCCCCAACAGTGCTCATATGCCTGAAATTTAGAACTTAGAAAGCTAAGTACAGGGTAATGAGTTTGAATAGTACTAATACGCCTGAATTTTATGCCTTAGAAAAATTACAAGGTAACATGCCTAAATAGTGCTCTTACGCCTGAAATTATGACTTAGAAACTAAGTATAGGGTGATATGCTTGAATAGTACTCATACGCCTGAATTCTGACTTAGAAAAACTAAGTGTAGGGTAATGAGCCTAAATAGTGCTCTTACACCTGGAATTATTTTCCAAGTGTAAGGTAATATGTCCCAACAGTGCTCATGCGCCTGAGCAGGGCTCATGCGCCTACATAGTGTTCATACGCCTAGAATTTTTATACTTAGAAATTTTTACAGGATTTCTCTGGGAATCTAGGTTTTAGGGTTTTGACCGAGGTTGACCAAGGGCTATTTAATGATGATGTTTTATGCATGCAATGATGATTAATGATTGACCCTTGTTATTATTACGGATATTATTATCAGTTGTTTATTATTAATAATATTATTATTATTATTTTAATATTGTTAAGTATGAAATGGCATGATGAAGGATGTTTAAAATTTAACGAAGAGTATAATCATTAATAAGTAAAATATTAATGATGAAGAAATGGAACGTAAATGAATAAGTAAAGGCTTGCAAGCAAATGTATGGAGGTGCACACCCCTGGCAGGTGTTAGCTCAACTGTGATGCGGGTTAGCTACCCCGAAGGATGCACACAGGGTCAATCCTTGAGATTGATAATAAGGTGAGCAACTTTGTGTTGCAACAGACTCGGTTAGCAGGCAATCTTGAGATTGCCACTGAGGTGAGCAACCATGTGTTGTAACAGACTTGGCTAACATACGATCGTGAGAGATCGATATGGAGGTGAGCGACCTTGTTGTCGCAACAGACTCATACGAACGAATGTGAAGACTGAAAGAGTAATGGAAAGAGAATGAATTGAACGAATGATGAGGATAATAATAATAATTATTATCTATATGTATGCAGGATGTATGCTCACGAACGAAATATCATAATAAAGTACAAAACGGGATCCCCGTCATTCGATCTCAGTAATCGTTGCTGTGTGCCATGAAGAGGGTAAAGCCTGACGGGATCTAGATGATAAATGAATGATAATGAGTTACGATGAATGAACGAAAGCTAACGAACGCAATGAAAGATAATAAAGATATTATCTACACGTACGTATAATGTGTGGGCATGTACAAAAGTATAGTACGATCTGAAAAAGTAAAGTATTTGAATTATAAAACTAGAACTCACTCAGCATCACTGACTTTTATGTATTTTCCAGTTGGCAGGTAAACGATGCTGAGGATGGCACACTGAGATGGCTACTCGGCGGGGCAAGACTGACCTCCATTTGTGTTTTGACAATACTGTTGTTTTGTAATTCATTCAACTAATCATTTTGTGACTCATGAACTACAATGTATTGCTTAACAACAGTGTTTATAATGAATGAATGGTTTTTGTTAAATAAATTCCGCTGCTTAAATCTATAATATGTAATGTTTTATGTAATTACTGCTGTGAACGACCAACTGTAAGGTCTCCGGGAACCGGGCCTTACATGAGAAATTATTTGTATTATTATTTAAGTAGGTTAAATAATAACAAATAAAAGTGTGTTCAAGTTATAAAATTAAAAGGGGTTTAATTTTATAAACTTGTAAGTTAATGAGTGTGAAAGTTTTATAAAATTAAAATGGGAGGGAACCCGTTTTGAACAAAATCAGCCACCCTTGTATGTTCTTCGTTGGGATTCATTTTGTCTTGTTTTAATATATGACTTAAACCCATTCACACTCAACAACACACACATTCTCTCTTATACATACAAGAGACTTCTTTTCTCGCTTTTCTCCTCCAAAACTCACGGCTAAAAGAGGTTGTTCAAGAGGGTTTCAAGAAGTTTTGGTGATATAACTCCCTAACAAGTTGGGTTTTTGCAAGAAGCTTATAGGTATACAAGCTTGAGGGCTTCTCCTTGAAGGCTAGACGTTCAAGAAGCATCATCTCCTTCTTCTCATCCATACAATATCCCTTTGTTCTTGAAAGGTAGTTTCAAGAACATTCTATGGTTGTTCATTTTCGTTTTTTGATAACATTTCATTTCACATACAAATGATCCTTGTTCATGGGTTTGTTTTGAATCTAAATTAGTTTATTTTTAGCTTACTAAAACAAGATTTATTAACTAATATCCACTGCGTTTTGTTGTTTAAATGGTTAAACATCTCTTAAAATCTTGTTTACAAACCCCAACTAGAGATACACAACAATGTTATTCTATCATTATATTTTATAAAATTCATCATTTTAGAAAAAAACACAATAGTATTTAAAATTAACACAATAACCAAAAAACACACAATAAACTGCACTAAAGACATAATGACGAGATATAAGCTTAAAAACGTTAATTTTTTTTTTATCTTTTATATAACAATATTATACTCGTTTTAAAGAGTAAAAAAACGCTCATTTTTATTGTGTATATCTTATAAAAAATAATGTCGTATATAAAAGTTATGAACGTTTATAGAAAAATAAGGGAACTTGCAAAAAGTCAACAAAAGTGACTATTATTAAAATACCCCTCTAACAAACGTTTTCCTACAATTTGATCTCAACCATTGATTAAGAAGATGAATGGCTGAGATTACTTCTTAGACTTTTTAGTTTTAGGTGAATTTTTATTTGAACATGTCTTTTAATTTTATTCTGGGTATTTAAATTAGGGTGAGGTTATTCTATGTAACACCCGCCTCCCAGGGCTCACCGTGGGGAGTGTTACGCATTAGATATACAGAACACATAAGAGTTATAGAGTACATAGCGGAAGTCTAACTTTAATTATACATCAACGTGTACAATACATTTGTTATAATAGATAATATCATTACATCAGTTTAACTATATTAGAGATCCAAATCTTCAACAACATTCTAGAACTTTATTTTCTCATAAACTAGCTCGTAATCTTCAATCCCTGCAATCACTTGGCACCTAGGATGTGTGTCCATAAAAATAGAAAACACTTGGGACTCATCATAAAGCTTGTGAGTTCATAAACATGACATTCTTCAAAATTCAAAACATGTTATTATTGACTATTGCATCAAGCAAATACAGCCATGGCAAACAGATAGGAACAGAGTAAGCACAATATAAATTCACATAACTAGTCTATGTATACAAACTCCACTGGCTAAAGCATAATCATACAAGCAGCCCTCAAGCATCTTATCAAGCATTGCCACATATCACAGATGCTATTGATAATCAATTCTACAATTATTACCAGTTATCAGAACATCACATCCCGTTTTTGAAAACAGTTCAGAGAAACTCACCTTAAGTAACCCGATCGGTAATATGTCTGCTCAGGTTCACTACTATCAAGTATTATCCTATACACAAAATAACATTATTTAAACTATATTCTAGTTAGTAATTACCTCAGGGATAATTTGTTATTCTTTTCTATTTGTTGACATTATTCGACACTTCTTTTACCTTATGCCAACCATTTGGTACAAATCTTACTAGTTGACTAGCTAATACCTTCCCCAATGATAACCTTAAAGTCTAATAATAATAATAATAATAACAACAATAATAATAACTACAACACTAAAAATAACAAATAATAATAATACTAACTATAATAAAAATAACAACTATAATAATAATAATAACTATAAAGATGATAATTATAATAATATTAATAATAACTATAATAATACTAATACCTATAATAATAATAATAATAATAATAATAATAATAGTAATAGTAATAATAATAATAATAATAACGACTATAATAATAGTTAAACATAACCTTATACAAGAGCGTACCTGAAAACTATCTACAACAATTTGATGTAGAGTCTCCCCTACTCGCGCTCCTAGTCGCGCTTCTACTCGAGTACCAAAACGACTACTAGCAACACCCAATGGGGTATTGAGAACTCGGGATTCTCTTTATATTAGAGCGTTTCCAAAGAAACTTATGTTCTAAATACAACCTTAAGACTTCTATTTATTAGATAGCAGAAGGCATGTGCAAAACTTTCAGGGGCGATGTGGGATTGCATGTTGAAACGTCTGATATCCAATTCACTTCAATTGAAATATGAAAATTTCATATAATATTATTATAATATTATATTATTATAATTAATTCAGCTGCTTAACTCGTTTTTCTCTTATAACTTTTAATTTATAATGATTCATAAAATTTCGAATATGTCGTTGTGACGAGATTATTTTTCTTTACGAGTCCACCTAAGTTTTGTAAAAAATGGAGCAGGTTCGAATATAATATATTATTATTATATTCAAACGGTCTCTTATAACATAAAAATTTCATCTAAAAACTTCAAACTTTAAATAGACAATTTACTCATTACTTACTCGTTTGACAATATATGAAATGCGAAGTTCATATGACTTAAACGCTCAGGATGTTACATTATACAAAGTGTATTTTTGTTACAAAGTGTGAAAAGACACAATGAGGCTAAAAAAGTCATAAAAAACTAATATCTCACAGTCAAAATCGAATTTTAAAAAAGTACTTTAGAGCCTCTGTTTCTCTCGATGTCCTCTTTCATAAAAAAATAAAAATAAAATATAAAAAAATTTTATTGTGTCTTTATATGACACAATGACGTCATTGTGTCTTTTATTATGACACAATGACGTCATTGTGTCTTTCATAATGACATAATGAATTCATTGTGTCTTTCATAAATGACACAATAAAAACCGTTAATTTTTTTATTTTTTTAATTTTTCGTTTTTTTCCTTAGTGAGGACGAGTAGGGGAATTGTCACACCCTCAAATTCCGGGTCTGGAATCTATCACGGAGGGGTGACCAAACAGGATCGAACACAGTAGTTACACATGAGATGCAGTTATCTATATGATAAATTTTAGATAATCAATCCATTATTATTCAGAGCATTAGATATTATACGCAGCGGAAATAAATATATAGGTTGTTTCTTAACAATACGTCTAATCATGTCTTATCAATAACCATTATGTATCTTGAGCTCTTATATGATCCTACGTGCATGTCCATAAGCTCCTAGTAGATACCTGAGAATACATGTAAAATCAAGTGTCAACACAGGGTTGGTGAGTTCATAGGTAAGTAAAACACATTGATAAAACATTATTTATCATCAAGTAGGATTTACTGTAAAAGTGTGAGTTTAAATTACTCACCGGTATATGAATAGCCTGTCGGAACCCTTTTTAATAAGGTGAACCCGCTATCCCATATACCCACTATGTACAAGCCCAACAAATCCTTCACATAGGATTTGCCCATGTATCATAGTTTAATATCCTTTTCATGTGTATATTATGTTATTTATAATAATTCAAATCAGAGGGCGCGAATCCTTTCTTTACATTTATCCTCATATGGGTTGTAACTGGAACTATAATGGCAAACTTATATGGCGCACAATCTGCGTTCTCATACAAGAATAGTCATCCCGAATGACAGCGAGATCTTTGTGCATCTTGGTAAGGACCACATGCCCAAACCTTTATAGGGGTCAGTCACTCCCCGATAGTACTATCCAAAAGATCCCTGTCTTGTTAATAGTCCAGTTTACAGAGAAGGATTTTCATAGTAACCATATGTAATCATAAATGTGATTCAATTATTATTTAACATAATACACAAAATAATTTATAATTTCAATTACAACATATATTCTAGCCCCAAAATATTTAAATGATTAAAAATTGGAATAGTTATGAACTCACCTCAGTCCTTGTGTGGTGTTGACAAGCTAGTAAATTCCTCCTAAGGAATTATAATTCACATAAGCAAACAAATACAAATCCATAACCTAAATAAGTTAGATCTTGAACCTGGCGTTCAATTGATCTAAGGTTTGGTTTTCGGAGATTTGTTATAAACATATAATTAAATCATTTAGTTACTCTGTTAATTCTTTAATAATTAAAGATTTGTATTTCATTTGATTAATTTTAATAATGATTTTAACATATCATTATGTTCTTAATAAATTTTAAACATTATTTAAATATGTAAGTTCGTATCTAATTTAGTAAGATTTATAAATAGACACAAATTATCTAAACATTATATTTATATGGTAATGTTATTATAATTGAACATAAATTATGTATAAATAATAAATAATAACATATTAGTAAATTATAACATATTTACATGATAAAACATAATATAAATTATCTAATTATTAATTATATTCAATCATAGATTTGTTCAATAATATAAATTATTAATTATGTTATCCATATTTAAAAATGATATAGTGTCCAATAATGAATTAATAATTTAAATTATTATTTAGAGTCCATTTTATAAAAATGGCTATTTATAACATTTATAAATAATATTTTATAAATATTATTAATGTGTTTTTGATAAATAAATTTTATAAAAATTACTTAGATGCTTTTAAATAAAGGAAAGTTTTTAAAACTTATTTTTATAATTTTTGGGAATTTTTCTATATTTTTAATAGCTGTAAAAAGGCATTAAAAAATAATGGGAGGTGCACGGGTTCGAACCCGTGACCTCCTTCCCACACTCCCACGTCCAAACCAGTGAACCAAAGGCATCCAGCCGCACAAGAACCCGGTTCCATTTAATTATAAACACAACCCGCAATCATCCCCAATCCACAAGAACCCTAGTTTCGATCGATTCCAAATTGAGCATCAAATCGATGTTTGTAACCGAATTGATGTTAGGGCTTTTGTTCCCCAATGAAAATCGAGTATGTAGGTGGCTTCAATTACCTGTTTCGATGCTCGAGATGTGATGTTCGGTTAGTTGCAGGTCCGCGAATAAGGGAGAGGATCAAACAATGTGATTTCGTTTGTTTCAGTGGGAATTGAATGGTGAAATTGATTAATCACAGATATATGATTGTGCATACGTGATTAATTCGATTATTATAATGTTTAGTGCTCGGTATTGGACTAGCTTTCGGCCGAGTGTGTTAGGTAGATAAATCGCACCCAATCGAATATATTTTCAAATCAAAGTGGGGGAACAGGTTCGAATCATCCTTACGAGTTTGTTGGTAGCATTTAATTGAGTTGAAACCGCATGGTTTGGAGTATCGTAGGTCGCCGGAGGCTTGCCGGAGACGGCGGCCGGAGAAGAGGTCGACGGGGGGGTGTGGAGCTGTGTTTAGAAAATTTACACAAATAGTCCCTGTGGTTTAGAAGGTTATTATTTTATGTTCAAAGTTTTTAAAACAAGTTTCATGAATTACAAAATCACTCCCTTAACTTCTCATTTTTAGTTTTAAATATTTAAATGTTAAATAAACTTTTATAAATTATTGTTATAAAAATATTATTATTATTATTTACATTATTATTATTATTAATAATAGTGATAATAATATCATTATATATATACATATATATTATATATATATATATATATATTGTTAACGAAATTTTTCCGGGTTGTCACATCATCCCTCTGTTAGAGGAATTTTCGTCCCGAAAATTAAGATGTTCTGGCAACATTCTTGAACAGGTTAAGATACTTGCGCATCATTTCGTCCTCTCGTTCCTAAGTGAGCTCAGGACCACGCCGGGAGTTCCACCGAATTCTGACAATCGGAATCTTTCTATGCTTAAGTTGTTTAACTTATCGATCCATAATTCCCAGAATATAATCTCGTGGTAAGGTGATGTCTGCAAATTAGGATAAGACCAACAATGATAAGAAAGGTTATCCGTTGGAATTTAAGAATCCCAAACATCACCATATGACACGATCTTAACGCATATCTTGCGAATATGCATTTATTCTTTGACCAACCATCGGTCTAAGAATAATACGCATGCGAAGATCTTGGAATGAGTTCACGACAATGGTCTATAATGCACTAATTGTCATCATGACCTCTAAGATAAGAAGCATTTTAGTTGCAAGGAAAGTTAAACAGGAGATCCATAGGATCACGAAGATTAGGTCTTGTCGAATGTGGCTTGCTTCAGTTGTAAATGTATGACCGCGTGATGTATCACCTTGATTTATATGACCTTTATTTCCATAATTTAACTATTCTTACTTTCTAGTTATAGCCATTTCTTAATTCTGATTATTTCTAACTTGTCTTGGGGTCCTAATCAACCTAGGGCACACTTATGGTAATGGTCGGAACTCCAACCTTCTTATGTCCCTGTTTAACGCATGTTAGCTTAATCGTATCAACCAACATAGCTAGGTTCACAACATTGGCATAAAAGCAAATCATCTAAACCATCAGAGAGGCTTATTCTACTACTCACTAGATTCTTTTCCCAGTGTCCTTCTTAATTCTATTTGGTCTAATGTCATAAGGTATGACATTAGTTTTATCAATTCATGGAGTTTGTCAGTATAAAGAGCACAACTTAACCCTACCATTGCATGATTTTAGAATTACAATTCTAACTTTTGCATTTCATTCCTTAGGTAATAGTAACCCTATTCATAAACATCACCGGTATACTAAGAATGTGCTTAAACCGGTTACACGACATCATAATTTTCCTTAGCATCATCCCAAAGAATAACATAATGTATGTATAGAGAGTATCATCACCCTTCTATATTTCCTGTAGTCCACTTTCATTCTAAGCATTCAATCAGTTCCTCAGTTACTGAAATGCTAAGTGGAGGAATGTCTCTTAAAAGATAAAATTAATATCATGATTGGAAATTCTATGAAGGCTCTAAGTAGGACAGGACTTAAGTAATAGCAAGTAATCTACAAGCACATAAGTACAATATGTCTAATGATAGCTGCCTATACTTCATACTTTCAGGATTTTAGGTATAACCATGTTAGGACAAGCATAGCTTAGATTACCAAATAGAATACGTCAAGGTAATTTGACCCATTTGCCTTATAGACTTGTGTATGACTGCAGTAACTTCACGTGCTATAATAGTAGCAATCTTAGACCGTGAACGGATTTGACGAGAAGCCATTCTGAAAGATCATTAAGAATTTTCATGGTAATTGGGTAATATGAGCTATTCAACATGAAAACGCCAATCGAGAATTTGGCATAATAGCAATGAGATGTTCCAGGTGTAATCGTTTGATTCGTAAATCAAAGCGAGTACGTTGACTAATCAAAGTATTGGGTCAATCACAACTTTGTTGAAGACATGCGTACCTATAAGCAGATACTCATCCCGAGAGTTCCCAGGTAAGGTAAACAGGTCCATCGGTTAATTTGGATTTATACGAATACCTTGCCTAGACAGAACACCTCGAGATACATGCATCACGCTCTTCCAGCATTACATGTTTCAAGTTGTAAGACACAGACTTTGATGAATTTGAAAACCACGAATAACGATTCAAAGCTCATTTTGAAAACCATTTGATTTAGGCATGATGATAAGTGTAGATCCCACATGTCGTTGGAAAGAGTCAAAGAGTCAAAGTTAAGTTTAGGAAAACAACTATCTAAGTTTAAGCATATAACTTCTTAATCCTATTCGATCTCTAACTAACGCAATTTACTTTGTGCAACTATTGTGTGTGGCTATAGGCTAGATGCAATTCCTAACTCACTATAACCAGTGGCTCTGATACCAATCTGTCACACCCTCAAATTCCGGGTCTGGAATCTATCACGGAGGGGTGAGCAAACAGGATCAAACACAGTAGTTACACATCAGATGCAGTTATCTATATGATAAGTTTTAGATAATCAATCCATTATTATTCAGAGCATTAGATATTATACGCCGCGGAAATAAATATATAGGTTGTTTCTTAACAATACGTCTAATCATGTCTTATCAATAACCAATATGTATCTTGAGCTCTTATATGATCCTACGTGCATGTCCATAAGCTCCTAGTAGATACCTGAGAATACATGTAAAATCAAGTGTCAACACAGGGTTGGTGAGTTCATAGGTAAGTCAAAAACATTGATAAAACATCATTTATCATCAAGTAGGATTTACTGTAAAAGTGTGAGTTTAAATTATGAACCGGTATATGAATATCCTGTCGGAACCCTTTTTAATAAGGTGAACCCGCTATCCCATATACCCACTATGTACAAGCCCAACAAATCCTTCACATAGGATTTGCCCATGTATCATAGTTTAATATCCTTTTCATGTGTATATTATGTTATTTATAATAATTGAAATCAGAGGGTGCGAATCCTCTCTTTACATTTATCCTCATATGGGTTGAAAGTGGAACTATAATGGCAAACTTATATAGCGCACAATGTGCCTTCTCACACCAGAATAGTCATCCCGAATGACAGCGAGATCTTTGTGCATCTTGGTAAGGACCACATTCCCAAACCTTTGTGGGGGTCAGTCACTCCCCGATAGTACTATCCCAAAGATCCCTGCCTTGTTAATAGTCCAGTATACAGAGAAGGATTTTCATAGTAACCATATGTAATCATAAATGTGATTCAATTATTATTTAACATAATACACAAAATAATTTGTAATTTCAATTACAACATGTATTCCAGCCCCAAAATATTTAAATGATAAAAAAGGGGAATAGTTATGAACTCACCTCAGTCCTTGTGTGGTGTTGACAAGCTAGTAAATTACTCCTAAGGAATTATAATTCACATAAGCAAACAAATACAATCCATAACCTAAATAAGTTAGATCTTGAACCTGGCGTTCAATTGATCTAAGGTTTGGTTTTTGGAGATTTGTTATAAACATATAATTAAATCATTTAGTTATTCTGTTAATTCTTTAATAACTAAAGATTTGTATTTCATTTGATTAATTTTAATATTGATTTTAACATATCATTATGTTCTTAATAAATTTTAAACATTAGTTACATATGTAAGTTCGTATCTAATTTAGTAAGATTTATAAATAGACACAAATTATCTAAACATTATATTTATATGGTAATGTTATTATAATTGAACATAAATTATGTATAAATAATAAATAATAACATCTTAGTAAATTATAACATATTTACATGATAAAACATAATATAAATTATCTAATTATTAATTATGTTCAATCATAGATTTGTTCAATAATATAAATTATTAATTATGTTATCCATATTTAAAAATGATATAGTGTCCAATAATGAATTAATAATTTAAATTATTATTTAGAGTCTATTTTTATAAAAATGAGAATTTATAACATTTATAAATAATATTTTATAAATATTATTAAGGTGTTTTTGATAAATAAATTTTATAGAAATTACTTAGATGCTTTTAAAATAAAGGAAAGTTTTTAAAACTTATTTTTATAATTTTTGAGAATTTTTCTATATTTTTAATAGCTGTAAAAAGGTATTAAAAAAATAATGGGAGGTGCGCGGGTTCGAACCCGTGACCTCTTTTCCACACTCCCACGTCCAAACCAGTGAACCAAAGGGATCCAGCCGCACAAGAACCCGGTTCCATTTAATTATAAACACAACCCGCAATCATCCCCAATCCACAAGAACCCTAGTTTCGATCGATTCCAAATTGACCATCAAATCGATGTTTGTAACCGAATTGATGTTAGGGCTTTTGTTCCCCAATGAAAATCGAGTATGTAGGTGGCTTCAATTACCTGTTTCGATGCTCGAGATGTGATGTTCGGTTAGTTGCAGGTCCGCGAATAAGGGAGAGGATCGAACAATGTGACTTCGTTTGTTTCAGTGGGAATTGAATGGTGAAATCGATTAATCACAGATATATGATTGTGCATACATGATTAATTCGATTATTATAATGTTTAGTGCTCGGTATTGGACTAGCTTTCGGCTGAGTGTGTTAGGTAGATAAATCGCACCCAATCAAATATATTTTTCAAATCAAAGTGGGGGAACAGGTTCGAATCATCCTTACGAGTTTGTCGGTAGCATTTAATTGAGTTGAAACCGCGTGGTTTGGAGTATCGTAGGTCGCCGGAGGCTTGCCGGAGACGGCGGCCGGAGAAGAGGTCGACGGGGGGGTGTGGGGCTGTGTTTAGAAAATTTACACAAATAGTCCCTGTGGTTTAGAAGGTTATTATTTTATGTTCAAAGTTTTTAAAACAAGTTTCATGAATTACAAAATCACCCCCTTAACTTCTCATTTTTAGTTTTATATATTTAAATGTTAAATAAACTTTTATAAATTATTATTATAAAAATATTATTATTATTATTTATATTATTATTATTATTATCATTATTATTATTATTATTAATGTTATTATTAATAATAGTGATAATAATATCATTATTATTATTATAATATCAAATATATACATACATACATATATATATATATATATATATATTTTGTTAACGAAATTTTTCCGGGTTGTCACAGGAATAAAAGCTCCGAATTACTTTTTTGAAATCTGATTTAGATTGTGAGATATAATTCTTTTGTGTCCTTTTATACTCATTGTGTCTTCTCACACTTTGTAGTAAAAATACACTTTCTTTTTGAACCTTTTTCTTTAAATTATATGATACAATAAATTTTCATAGACCTGGCCATTATAAAATGTGATGAGTAAAACATAATATATTTATTTGAGGTTTTACTTGTTGGTCTTAAGGTTTTATTAATCGTATTTTTCTAGTACCTCAATTCATTTTTTAGTTATATATCTCACCTAAAGGTTTTTTTACACAGCTACCCTCATATGATAACCAAGTTACTTAACTTAAGGATGAAAACTAAAGACAGTTAGACTAAAGCATCAATGATGAAACAAACAATATATATAAATGTTGTTTACTGTAATTGATAAAGATAAATGTTGAAAATTTAATTTAATTGCATACGTAAAAGTCCTTTAATGTAATTTACTCTTATTATTATTATTATTAATATTACTATATATGTAACATCTAGTATTTTCGTTAAATAAAAGTTAACTTTGTTAAATTCTTATAAGGTCTATTCATGGCTTTTATGAAACTTGTGGGTTATTTATACTTGTTTCCTTTATTTTTATTTTATTTTTTTTCTTTAATTTAAAAGTTAATTTTGTAAACATTTAAATTTAATATGTTGATGTTAATTGCAATAATTACAATAATCATAATAATAATAATAATAAATTATATTCTTAATCTTGTAATAATATAAATTTTATCATGTTAAAACTTAAAATTACTTAGTTCTTACATAAAATGTAACTTATATTGAAACTAAAACCCAAACTTTGGGTCAAAAATGTAACTTATATTGAAACTAAAACCCAAACTTTGGGTCAAAATGGAACAAAGGTAAACTGCAGGGACCAAAGTTGTAAAGTGGCAAAACTTTAAACCAAATCCCCCCCTTAGCCCGATTTTCCGGCAACCGCTGGCCATCGCCGGCCGCGGCTCCGGCCACAGTCAAAAACCCCATATCCAACCCGATTTTTCACCCAAAACCATTTCCCAACCTATCTAGAACCCACTACGAGCCTGAATGCATCAATTACTGTAAGGCCCCGGTTCCCGGAGACCTCACAGTTGGTCATTCACAGCAGTAATTATATAACCATTACATACTATAAATTTAAGCAGCGGAATTTATTTAGCAAAAACCATTCCTTTCATTATAAACACTGTTGTTAAGCAATACATTGTAGTTCATGAGTCACAAAAAGATTAGTTGAATGAATTACAAAACAACAGTATCGTCAAAACATGAATGGATGTCAGTCTTGCCCCGCCGAGTAGCCATCCCAGTGTGCCATCCTCAGCATCGCTTACCTGCCAACTGGAAAATACATAAAAGTCAGCGTTGCTGAGTGAGTTCTAGTTTTATAATTCAAAATACTTTACTTTTTCACCATACTATACTTTCGTACATGCCCACACATTATACGTACATGTAGATAATATCATTATTATCTTTCATTACGTTCGTTAGCTTTCATTCATTCATCATAACTCATTATCATTCATTTATCATCTATATCCCGTCAGGCTTTACCCTCTTCATGGCACACAGCCACGATTACTGAGGTCGAATGACGAGGATCCCATTTTTTGCACTTTATTATGATATTTCGTTCGTGAGCATACATCCTACATACATACAGATAATAATTATTATTATTCTCCTCATCATTCGTTCAATTCATACTCTTTCCATTACTCTTTCGGTCTTTACATTCATTTTTACGAGTCTGTTGCGACAACAAGGCCGCTCACCTCCATATCGATCTCTCACGATCGTATGTTAGCCAAGTCTGTTGCAGCACATGGCTGCTCACCTCAGTGGCACTCTCACGATTGCCTTCTAACCGAGTCTGTTGCAACACAAAGTTGCTCACCTCATTGTCAATCTCAGAGATTGACCGTGTGTGCATCCTTCGGGGTAGCTAACCCGCATCACAGTTGAGCAAACACCTGCCAGGGGTGTGCACCTCCATACATTTGCTTGCAAGCCATTCGTTTATTCGTTTACGTTCCACTTTTCTTTATCATAAATCTTTCATTTTATTAATGATAGTAATTTCTATCTTGATCATGATCATACACGTAGAGTCATACAGTATTAATATTAGTAATATTAATAATAATAACTCTAATCATAACATTATCAATAATAAGGGTCATAATGTCAATCAAACATAATCATATGCATTTAATGACCCATAGTCAATATTAGTCCAAAACCCTAGCTCCACAAACTTACACGAAATTCTGTATTTAATTCTAAGTGTTGGGCGCATGAGCCCTGTCTGGGCGTTTTACCACTGTTGGGACATATTACTTTACACTTAGAAAATAATTCCAGGCGTAAGAGCACTATTTAGGCTCATCACCCTACACTTAGTTTTCTAAGTCATTATTTCAAGCACAAGAGCACTGTTTAGGCTCATTACCCTACATTTAGTTTTTCTAAGTCAGAATTCAGGCGTATGAGTACTATTCAGGCATACTACCCTATATTTAGTTTCTAAGTCATACTTTCGGGCGTAAGAGCACTATTTAGGCATACTACCTTGTAATTTTTCTAAGGCATAAAATACAGGCGTATTAGTACTGTTCAGACTCATTACCCTGTACTTAGTTTTCTAAGTTCTAAATTTTAGGCACATGAGCACTGTTGGAGAGCATAAGCCCCAACACTTGACTGTTCAGGCTTATGAGCCTGATGTAGGCGTATTAGCAACCTGCACACATATTTTTAAGTTGTTTCTAGTCCCAAACATTATACCACTTAGTTCTAAACATTCATATACCATTCATATACCCGACCCACATACACATGCATATGAACATACGGGTAACATACCCAATCTCATAAAAACATACATACATGTATTTTCCAGCCCCAAAATCGTATAAAACATGTAAAAAGGGGTTCTAGAAACTCACCTTAGCTGCTTTCAAGCTTTATACTCTAAATCTTGGACTTCTCAAGGAATCCGAGCACCTATATGTGTCTAAACACACAATCCGAACACATATACACATAAGATCACATAACCGAGGCTAATTTAGCCAAGAACATCTTAAAAACACGAAGTTATACCTTAAATTCGACTCCTGCTTGAATTTCTTCTCAAATCCGAGCTTTTCTTCTTTCTCTCTCTAAAATATCGAGTGAATGATGTTACGCAGGGTATAATGGGCGGCCATGCCACCTTTTTACCAACTTGTATTACTTTTGTTCCTTTTTACACTTTTAACCCTTCCACTTTAAGTTGACTTTCATTTCCTTCCCTTTTTCTTTCTCTTTTATTCTTTTATTTCTTTAAAAAGAAAAAATACGGGTGTTACAATTACACGCGTTTAATCATCGGTTACTAAGCCCAATTGCGAGCATAACCGAAGCCTTAATTCGTATAACCGTTTGAGCTTTAAACCATAATTAAAATCTAATTAAACGAACCCAAACAATCTTCTAACTACACTTAATCAAGCATAACATTTGATTTTACTTGAAACAACATCAATCAACCTAAACGAATCCCTTCTTCCTTCGTGATCTGGGCTGTGGTGTTCAACTTTCACACGTTATAAACTAAAATTAAGTGAGGGCTTCGATTCGTGGTGGTTCTCTAAAGCTTACTGTACGTTTAATTTGATTATCACCATCATTTGGGCATCGATCTAGCACCAAGTGGTCGCGGTTGTTCTTCGTTTCGTTCCAAGTCTCATTTCAAATCATTATCAGGTAATTAAATACATACAAACATTCGATTCTACATAAGGAACAAAACCCCTAAGATTAATTTGATTGTAACATTCGAATTCATGTTCAATTGGAGGTTTGAATGATCTAGGTTTTATGCAAAATTGGGAATTTCAAATAAGTTGTATTTTTAGGATTTAAAAACCAAATCCTAACGCGGCTTAGGCCTTTGGTTTACTGGTAAGTGTGTGGGAGTGTGGGTTTGAGGTCCTGGGTTCGAACCCAGGGACCCTCAAACCATTTTATTTAATGTTTTTAAGTGGTTTTTGATATATAAGTTTTTTTAAAAAATTATTAAAATCAATTTGTAAACTTTGGTTATTTTAAAAGGTATCTAAATATTTTCTATAAATTTATTTTTGTAAAAACATTCTAACATTTTATTATAAAATTTATTTACCAATGTTATAACCAAATATATTTATAAAAAGTGATTTATAAACTTATTAAAATGTTAAGACACCATATCATTTTCTGAAAACTTATTTAATAAAATATTTTAATATTTTTATCAAATAGTTTAGATAAATAATATATTTAGTTTATTTTCTTATAAAATGGACTTTAAATAGTGGTTTAAATCACTAAAATATTTATTTAATAATATCTATATATATTTATAAACGATGATTATTATTCCAACTTATAACTAAATTTTATTACAAATAATTTTTCCTTCGTATTTCTATATACGGAAAATGTACACTTAGTATATTTTATTTACTTTCTATTAAATCACATAAGTGATAAATTTTATCTTAAAATATTTAACTTACTTATAAGAATCCCTAAATTTCACTTAAAACCCTAGTTCACGTTAAATCATTAAAGCTTATTATTAAAACTTTAACCTTGTGAATATATATTTACACATCTAGGTGCCTTGTGACGATTCACGTTGGAACGACGTTTATTATTCTTATTAACCTTCACTACATACTTATTTGACATGTGAGTTTTCCTTGCCCCTTTTTACTTTATTTCACACTATTTTGGGGTGAAACATGATGCTTATACATCATACACTTATAAACGTTTGGACTTGTAAAGCACTTGCAATTCATATTTTTGTCATGGTTATTTGTGTGTTGTAAGTGATTATATGAGATACATAGTTTGTTTACAATCATTAACTATTGCTAGCCTGGTGACGTCTTAGATCTTTGGGCCTGACAAGCCTATTTGGTGCTAAAGTCGATGTATTGCCGACTCCTAGGAGCCGTATGCTTGTGCACTAGGGAACCAAATACACTTAGCCAATCTTATATACTTGTAATCAAGTCGAGGTTTGGTTGTAAATATATGTGTTCTACAACCTTACTAGCTTATAACCTATGACATGAATTGCTACTTGTAATATTTTCATATTATGTATGAAAACTTTGGAAACTCACCAACTATTTATAGTTGACCTTTTATTTTTATCATGTTTCAGGAAAACCCCCAAGTTTGAAGTGAACTTATGTTGCTGGCATAATCTAGGACTTGGACCTAGTTAATAAAATTAATTGATTATACTGTGTTATGTCATGTTGAAACTTATTTTATTATTGAGACTTATGCTTGTAATGTACCTTTCAAACTTATGAATAATATATATTTGGATTTAATAATAGCGTTATGTGGCTGTGAACAATCATAACCCTCACATCTCGATGATTCCGCCGTCAAGGTTGGGGTGTGATAGATTGGTATCAGAGCCCATAACTATAGGGATTTAGGTTATTAGAAATGGTGACCTAGACTATAGCTTATGCATGAACCTTATAGCATAATACATATATTCTTGTAGATACATATATGGTTTGCATGCTACATAATGCTATGCCTTCTTATGTGCAACTTGATGCCTTAGCCTAGGATTGCCTTGTAAATGTTTAAACTTTGTTACTTGTTTCCCCGAACTTATCTTTGACTCTTTGATTCTCCCCGATAAATGAAACTTCCTAAACCTATTCTCGACGACATGTGGAAACTACACTTATTATCGTGGGTTCAATTCCTTAGACTCTATGTCTAATCTATGAAAATCTCATTAAGGTTTTGATCTCATGAACCTAATAAATTTGTATGACACATAGACACCTGTATTCTGGATTTCCTGGCAAGAGGCCTTCGGGCTAAGGCAAACATATCGTATAAATCTCATTACGAGACCAGTTATGCTTACATGGGGATTTCTGGGATGAGTGATAAACTATGGTCAACATACACAGGTTTCTAAGGCAAATAGGTCAATTTACGTTGACGTGTCAACGTTTCCAAATGGTAATGCGTTACCAAATGGAACCATCCAGGTTATATTTAAAATATCAAAAATCGTTGATTCCTTGGACTGGTTTATCATCGAAACCCTAATATCTTCTCATTCCTATCTTACAGAATGTTCCTGTTAATATTGAACCCGTTATACTCCTCAATTCCTAAGTCTAAACATCGTTATACGTTGTGCGCTTTATGTAACTATCTTTATACCCCGACCAACGTGCACATGGATCTTAATATCCAAAGATATTGATCGTCTAAACCGAATGGTTTTCAAAGCTTAAAATTGTTACTCAGGGTTTTCAAATGTCCTTAAAGTGCGTCCCACAACTGAAATCATGCAATGCCAAAAGGTGGAATACCTGCATCTCATGATACCTTGTCTAGGCAAGGTATACACATAAATCTGACTTGACCGTTGGATTATCTGACCTGGAATGAGATGAGTGTTCACTTATAGGTGCGCGTATTGTGGTTGACTTAGCACTTTGAGATGTCAAATATTCCTTTTAATTGCAAACCGAATGTTTACATCTCATTGCTGTATGGAATCATTTTTGTCATTGATCTTGTTTCTTGATCTACCTTCTTCAAGATTTGAAAACCTATCACAAATGATTATGTTACCCCGTACGGTAACCCTAATCCTAGTCGAGCTTCGTAAAAGCTTCTAACCGTTTCGCATCGTAGGCAATGCAAGAGTCCGTAAGTCAACTTATGATTAATGACACTCGTATCTCCTAAATGATTCTATCTCATCAAAACAGGGGTGACTCCCTTACTTTGGTGATGATTTTCCATTCGTCATTATTGTTCTTATGAAATTGCATCATCAAGACATGAGTGAATTCCTTACCTTGATGACCATTTCTTCTTCTTGTTCGTGTGAAATCCGTATTTCACCAATGGAAGTACCTCTTAAAAATAGGAGTGAATTTCATACCTCAATGGTTTTCAACTTCCCTACTGTATGTTTTAAGAAATCCCGTTCTCTGAATCGGGGTGCTTTCCTTGTTTTGAGGACAGATTTTAATCATTTTCCTTTGGAACTCGTATTTCACGAATGAAATGACATCACCAAAATAGGATTGAATCCCGTACTTTGGGTGACAAATGTCAATTCTCGATTTGTTTTCTTGTTATCACGAAATTCAATCATCAAGATAGGCGTGAAATCCATACCTTGATGATAATTTCACCCGTTTAAAATTTTATGAATGGTATTTTCCTCAAATGAAATGACCTCATCAAAGTAGGAGTGAAATTCTGTACTTTGATGAAGTCTTTCATGTTGCTATGTTCTGTTTCTATAAAACTTCACCGTTAAGATAGGAGTGATTATTCTTACCTTAATGGTAAGTTACCTCATTTTATTCCTGTTGATCTTTAACAAAGAGTTAGGATCAAGCCCTCGCTTGGTAGTTAAGAGTCATACCTCGGGAAATACACCACCAAGCTAGGAGTGATAACCACATTGTAACACCCCGAAAAGTCAAAACGAGTCGCCGGGGATAATGGGCTTAATTGTGGGTATTTAATAAAGAAAGAAAAATGGATTATGGGCTAATTAGGCTAATGGACAAGAGCCTAAGTGGATTGAGGCCCATAATCAGCCCTTAACCTACCCAAAGCAGCCACCATCTTCTTCATTTCAACCCTAACTCCAAAAATCCGTAGAGAGAGAAAGTAGAGAGAGAAAGTGCAAGAAACACAAGATTTGAAGTTTCTAAGATCAAGGGATTGAAGATCTGAGTGTTTGTGCATCAAATCTCAAAGAAAAAAGCAACAAACAAGGTAAGAATCGACCTCTAAACCTCTCTGTTGATCAAACCTGGATTTTAGGGTTTTGGGGTTTTAAAAGTCTCAAAGAAACACATAAAGGTCGAATTTTTACGTATGAAAACATGTAAAAATGCTAGAAATGGTTTCATGGAAGGTAAACCCAGGATTTGGACGTAAAAAGTTAAGATTTTGGGTTAAAAACGGGCTGATATTAATGAATGAAAGATAATGAACATGCTTACTATGATGAAATGTATGTATTACGTATGCGTGGACATTGTATAAAAGACAAAGTTATATTTACTATTTACTTAAAACTAGAACTCACTCAGCAAAGCTGACTTTTATGCGTAATAGTTGGCAGGTAGGTGCTGATACTGAGGATGGTACTGTGGAGCTACTTGGGGAGATGTGGATGGCATTCCTGTTTATGAAATCTCTATTGTAATTTATGAACAAGTATTATGTTTTGTTTACAATTAAAAAGGACATGTATTCGAGCATGATATGGTTTTTAAGTATTAAATGAATGTTTTAATTATTTCCGCTGTGATGTTTTGCTATTAAACTGATTTTTATGCTATGGTTAACCAACTGTGGGGCTTCCGGGAATGGGGCCTTACAAGTTGGTATCAGAGCCATAGTTTAAGAGAAATGGGTAAAACATTTTTCAAACCTAAACTTAAACTGAGAATGGGACCAAATAAAGGATGCCAACCCAAGTAGCTACATGCCATCAGGTAAAATATTTCATGTAAACTGGCAATATGTGTGTGTGCTATTTGTTTTATATGCATGTAGATTTGAACACTAACATGTGTTAGGATAGTGATTGCTTGGGACAGGAGGGTAAGGTAAGTAGTTAATCACACTTGGCCACTGTAATTAAGGACTTACCATACTTGTAATGATCTGAGCAATTAACTTGAATGACCATTTCGGTGTTTAAATCTTATAGGAATTAGTTATGGCGGGTAGGAAATCTGGGAAGGCTACACGTGGACGTCCTCGAGGTGGTCGTGCCACCACACCACGTGTCACCCGGAGCAAAGCTAAGGCTCCCAAGCCTGTTCACGAGGAGTCAGACCTCCATAGTCACCCGGAGGGTGAGGGATCAGCCACCCTCAAATCCACTATGAAAGAGGCTATTGCCGATGAAGTCTATAATGTCATGCAAGATGTCTTACCCTCGGTGGTGAATGAGGTGCTCAAAGCAGTCAAGGATGGAGAGAAGGCTGATAAGAAGGAGAAGGATAATGAGAAGAATTCTGGAAGGTCCACTGGGAGGACGGAGGAATCTGAAGAGGAGCCATCAAACCCTAAGGTGGTAATCCACGATGACGACAGTGATGAGGAGGCTGAGAGGGAGACGACTAGGGGGTACAACTATAGGGCATTTCAAAGGTGCAAGCCCCCGACGTTTGAAGGTAACGACAATGCTACTACCGCTCATCATTGGGTCAGAGAGATGGAAGCGGTACTGGAAATAAGTAAGTGCCGGAAAGTTCAGAAAGTTAAGTTTGCCACTCATTCTTTCGTCGACTCAGCATTGTGCTGGTGGGACAATATTGTCCAGGCTGAAGGAAAGCGATCGATAGCCAAGATGAGGTGGTCTGAGCTGAAAGAGTTAGTGCTGGAGGAGTATTGCCCTCATCGGGAATTAGACAAGATTGAAAAGGAGTTCTTATATTTGGAGGCTGGGAATATGACTCATCAAGAGTATACCTCCAAGTTCAATGAACTTGCAAGACTTGTCCCAGACATGGTGACACCTGTATCCAGGAAGACCAAGAGGTACATACAGGGTTTGCCTATGGAGATCAGGAGGCACATGATTGCAGCCAGACCAGGCACGTTCAGGTCGGTGGTGGATCTAGCTGGGAGACTGTACGACGAAAGAGATCCGGTGCCTGCACAAAAGAAGGTAGAGAGATGGAGTGGGAACAAGAATGGCAATGGGAAGAGGTTAGGAGGTGATAACTTTAGGAGTAGGGAGAAGAGGATGAGGGCTAAAGATCAGTCTGGAAGACAGGGAAATATTGGTGGAGGAGGTGTTTGTAGAAAGTGTGGAAAGGGTCATTCGGGGGAGTGTAGAGTTGGAACTGGAAAATGTTTTAAGTGTAGGGGTGAGGGCCACTATGCTAAGGATTGCAAGGCGGGGAAATGTTACCAGTGTGGCGAGATGGGACATGTGGGTAGGGACTGCAAGAAAGGAAAATCAGCAGGATCAGGAACGGTTAAAGCCGGAGATAAAGGAAAGGGTGACGTTTCAAAGGCGAAGGCGAGGGCGTTCAACATAACCCGTGAGGAGGCCAGGGCGGATCCAGAAGTAGTTTCAGGTATGTTTCTGGTGGATGATGAATATGCTTCTGTGCTCTTTGATTCTGGTGCTAGTAGGAGTTTTGTGTCTACTGCCTTTTATCGTTTATTGCATGATAAGAGTAGGAAGATAGACGAGCCCTTTTATGTAGAAACAGCCATTAGTAAGTCTACTAAGATAACTGAAGTGATTGAGGATTGCCTGATTGAGTTAGAAGATTGTAAGTTCCCTGCTAGGTTGCACGTTATGGTCTTAGGAGGTTTCGATGTGGTGTTAGGAATGGATTGGTTAGCTAGCTATGAAGCCAATATTGTATGTAGCAAGAAAATAATTCGTCTAATAGCGCCCGATGGTAGTTCTGTTACTGTTTGTGGAGATAAGGTGTGCTGTGTGCCGAAGGTCGTGTCGATGATCACAGCTGAGAAGTACATGAGACGTGGGTGTAGTGCTTACTTGGCCTACGTAAAAGATGTGGACGTGTCAGGGACACAATTATCAGACGTGTCGGTGGTGCGCGATTTTCCTGACGTCTTTCCTGAAGACCTAACTGGTGTGCCGCCTGACCGTGAAATCGAATTTCAGATTGATTTGCTACCGGGAGCGCAGCCCGTCGCTAAAGCACCATATCGATTGTCTCCTTCAGAGATGGTAGAATTGAGGGACCATTTGCAAGACTTATTAGATAAGGGCTTCATCCGACCAAGTATCTCTCCATGGGGTGCTCCAGTTTTACTCGTCAAGAAGAAAGATGGTAGCATGCGGATGTGCATTGACTATCGCGAGCTCAATAAGCTGACCGTAAAGAATCGACACCCGTTGCCAAGAATCGACGACTTGTTCGATCAACTTCATGGTGCCAGCTGGTTTTCAAGGATAGACCTACGGTCTGGTTACCACCAATTGAAGGTGAAAGAACAAGACATTCCTAAAACAGCGTTTCGTACGCGTTATGGACACTACGAATTTCTCGTCATGTCCTTTGGTTTAACTAACACGCCAGCTGCTTTTATGGACCTTATGAATCGGGTATGTCGGCCTATGTTGGATAGATCGGTGATAGTGTTCATCGATGACATTTTGATCTATTCAAAAAGTGAAGAAGAACACACCGATCATATTCGAGAAGTATTGGAGACACTCAGAAGTGAGAAGTTATATGCTAAGTTCTCTAAATGTGCATTTTGGCTTCGAGAAGTTCAATTTTTGGGTCATGTGGTTAATCCCGAGGGGATCAAGGTGGATCCAGTGAAGGTTGAAGCGGTAATGCAGTGGGAACCTCCAAGGCGCGTACCGAGATTTGCAGTTTCTTAGGTCTGGCAGGTTACTATAGGAGGTTTATTCAGGATTTCTCCAAGATAGCTTCTCCTTTGACTAAGCTGACCCGGAAGGACGTGAAGTACGAATGGGGTCCTGATCAGGAGAACGCCTTCCTAGAACTAAAGATGAGGTTGACGCAAGCCCCTGTCTTGACGTTACCTGAGGGGAACGAGGATCTGGTAGTCTACTCGGATGCCTCATATGCAGGGTTGGGTTGCGTGTTGATGCAACGAGGAAAGGTGATAGCCTATGCTTCTAGACAAATCAAAGCCCATGAGGCCAATTATCCTACCCATGATTTGGAGTTGGCTGCGGTGGTGTTTGGATTGAAGATTTGGAGGCACTACCTGTATGGGGCGAAGTGCACCATCTTCACTGATCATAAAAGTCTGAAGTATTTCTTTGAACAAAAAGAACTCAATATGAGGCAGAGGAGGTGGCTGGAACTAATCAAGTATTATGACTGCGAAATCCACTACCATCCAGACAAGGCCAATGTGGTTGCTGACGCCCTTAGCAGGAAAGGACGACCCGAACCAATTCGGGTCATGGCTTATCAGATAATCATGACGCCTGATGTTATGAAACAGGTGAGGGAGTTTCAAGATGGAGCATTGAGAGATGACGGAGTCAACTCTGAAAGGATGAAATGGCAGGTTTCAGATTTGGGGGAAAACACCCTGGGTGTTAGAACCCGATTTAGGCGGATGTAGATCCCTCTCTATGGGGATTTGAGGGGGAAGATCATGGATGAGGCTCATAAAACTAGATATTCCATTCATCCTGGTGCCACAAAAATGTACCAAGATCTGAAGAAAGATTACTGGTGGCCAGGAATGAAGCGTGACGTGGTTAAGTATGTAAGCAAGTGCCTGACTTGTTTGCAGGTGAAGGCAGAACACCAAAAGCCATGTGGGAAAATCCAGCCATTGGATATTCCTGAATGGAAATGGGAACACATCACAATGGACTTCATCACAAAGTTACCTCGCACGGTGAGAGGAAGTGATGCTATCTGGGTGATTGTTGACCGTTTAACGAAGAGCGCCCATTTCCTACCAATTCGTGAGACGTTTTCCTCTGAGAAGTTAGCAGAGCTATTCATCAAGGAAATCGTGGCTCATCACGGCGTGCCAGTGTCTATCGTTTCGGATAGGGACACGCGGTTTACGTCTAAATTCTGGACGAGGTTCCACGACTCAATGGGGACTAGACTGCATATTAGTACGGCTTACCACCCCCAGACGGATGGCCAGTCAGAAAGAACAATTCAGACATTAGAAGACATGCTACGAGCATGTGTGATCGATTTCAGTGGAAGTTGGGATGAGCACTTACCGTTGGCGGAATTCTCGTATAATAATAGTTACCATGCCAGCATTGGTATGCCACCTTACGAGACGTTATGCGGTAGGAAGTGCAGAACGCCCGTGTGTTGGGGTGACATCGGGCAAAAGGAATTGGGGAGCCTTGAAGTGATTGAGGTCACAACTGAGAAGTTAGATAAGATTAAGGCATTCAGGAAAGCTGCAAAAGATCACCAGAAGTCTTATGCGGATAAGAGGCGTAGGCCGATAGAGTTTGAGGTTGGTGACAAGGTTATGCTCAAGGTATCGGCTTGGAAAGGGATCATCAGGTTTCGAAAAAAGGGAAAGTTAAGCCCAAGATTTATAGGGCCATTCCGTATTATCGCAAGGGTAGGGGAGGTGGCCTACAAACTGGAATTACCTGATGAGTTGAGTGGAATTCATCCCACATTCCATGTATCTCATCTTAGGAAATGTCTAGCAGACGATGATGCATTTGTACCATTAGAGGACATCGAAGTCGACAAGCGACTGAATTATGTAGAGCAACCGGTGGCCATCCTGGATCGGAAAGAGAAATGCTTACGTAATAAAGTAGTTCCGCTAGTACGAGTACAATGGAAACACCGAAGAGGATCAGAATCTACGTGGGAGACCGAGGAAGAGATGAGGAGATCTTATCCCCAATTGTTTGATGACTGACAGGTTTCGAGGACGAAACCTAAATAAGTGGGGGAGACTTGTAACATCCCGAAAAGTCAAAACGAGTCGCCGGGGATAATGGGCTTAATTGTGGGTATTTAATAAAGAAAGAAAAATGGATTATGGGCTAATTAGGCTAATGGACAAGAGCCTAAGTGGATTGAGGCCCATAATCAGCCCTTAACCTACCCAAAGCAGCCACCATCTTCTTCATTTCAACCCTAACTCCAAAAATCCGTAGAGAGAGAAAGTAGAGAGAGAAAGTGCAAGAAACACAAGATTTGAAGCTTCTAAGATCAAGGGATTGAAGATCTGAGTGTTTGTGCATCAAATCTCAAAGAAAGAAGCAACAAACAAGGTAAGAATCGACCTCTAAACCTCTCTGTTGATCAAACCCGGATTCTAGGGTTTTGGGGTTTTAAAAGTCTCAAAGAAACACATAAAGGTCGAATTTTTACGTATGAAAACGTGTAAAAATGCTAGAAATGGTTTCATGGAAGGTAAACCCAGGTTTGGATGTAAAAAGTTAAGATTTTGGGTTAAAAACGGGCTGGTTCGTCATTGATATGCATCCAGCAAAACTGTGCCCCGATCCAGCGAAACTGTGCACTCATCCAGCGAAATTAGGCAGCGAAACTAAGAGAAGTTCCAGCGAAACTACAGTTTGGCTGGGGCGAAACTACTGTTTCGCTGATATGTTCGCCAGTGCCCAGGTTGACCCTTAGATATTGCGAAACTAGGAAATTCCAACGAAAGTTGGGCTCAGGGCAGCGAATCTGTCCAGCAAAACTGGCAGAAATGTTGCCCAGCAAAACTGGCAGCGAAACTGGCAGCGAAACTGGCAGCGAAACTACCAGCGAAACTGGCAGCGAAACTGCCAGCAAAACTATGGGCGAAATTATGATGAAAATGACGTTTTTGTGTATTAACTTTCGTGCAGCCAGAGCATTCGGACCATAGCTTAAGTAACTTAGGATTTAAGCTATTTGCTAAGTTCAGGTGAGTTCTAGATCCCCTTATTTAAAACGTTTTTCCATGTTTTTGGGGCTATTATGCATAGTAAACATAAGGTTTTCAAGATAAGGATTTCAAGGTGTTTTAACAAGGAAATACATTTTTCTAAAGTAAAATGTGACATTTAAATAGCTCAAAATAATTTTCGTGCGCGCTGACCTGGCAGCTCAGCCCCAGCCAGGGACGTTGCCCATTGGACCCCACTAGGGGCTGTTGCCCCTAGGATCCCGCTGTCAGGGGCTGTCGCCCCGAACCCCCGCTGTCCCGCGGAGTGTCGGTTACGTGTTATGATGACTAGTACTTGGTATGTTGTGTACTTAATAATTTACGTATTATATATTAAGTGAAAGATAATATTAATGAGAAGTGGAACTTAATGAATGTTACCCCCGGGCCCATATGATGACGATAAGTCTTGCAAGCACTATGATAGACTTCACTTATGTGAGTCTGATGTATGATGATGGATCCGTATTCATGAGCAGGCTATGTGCCTTGCAGTGTGGATCAACTGTCGGGGGTTTGCTACCGTTTTCATGTGTATCGACATGGATTGGCATTTGTTGTCAATCAACATGGAGCTCTTGCTTTGTGCAATCTCGTTTATGCTAAAGTGGAAGATATTAATGAATGAAAGATAATGAACATGCTTACTATGATGAAATGTATGTATTACGTATGCGTGGACATTGTATAAAAGACAAAGTTATATTTACTATTTACTTAAAACTAGAACTCACTCAGCAAAGCTGACTTTTATGCGTAATAGTTGGCAGGTAGGTGCTGATACTGAGGATGGTACTGTGGAGCTACTTGGGGAGATGTGGATGGCATTCCTGTTTATGAAATCTCTATTGTAATTTATGAACAAGTATTATGTTTTGTTTACAATTAAAAAGGACATGTATTTGAGCATGATATGGTTTTTAAGTATTAAATGAATGTTTTAATTATTTCCGCTGCGATGTTTTGCTATTAAACTGATTTTTATGCTACGGTTAACCAACTGTGGGGCTTCCCGAGAATGGGGCCTTACACACATCTTGGTGACTATTCCCATTCCTTGATCTCAAACTTACCAAGATTTTAAGACTTCAATTGACAAGAAACATGTAATAACTTGACCGGTAAACACTATTATCTGATTTATCGACGATAGTGTTCCGGCCAGTCAAGTTAAAGCATGATTCCTGCACTCAAAAGAGGTCTTTGACACCTTAGGTTAATTTAGTTACAAGCCTGGAACATTTAATTTTAAATCGATTTCTTCTCTCATGCTTTTATGTTTCCACCTGACTTTTGATCTAGCTTTATGGGACCTTTTAATTCTTACTTATCGATTTTCATTCTGGGTTATCATCAAAACCTAATTGCACGATGATAGCACTTCTAAAACCATCTTTCTCACCAAATAAAATCATTATCAATCTAGTTTCATGTCTTTCTAGTCATACAAATGTTTTGACTGTGTTCATGGGTTTAATGAACCTCGTGTGCAATCCGTAATTGGAAAGCTATTTGTGATTGTCCTTATCGGCAATATCCTGAATTATTCAAATTTTAATCCAATCAAGAACGTTGTCTTCGTTGATCAATGCAATTCCTATATTTGTGTCATTTCTTGGACCATCTTTGAACTCCTCATCTTGAAAACCTCTAAATCTCTATCATGATTGTGACTTACGGGACTTGTTATTACCTTCATCTCAATGCGGATATAAAGATCGATAAAGTTTAACATCAATTTATCCCTTAAAGTCTAATATACCTCAGGAACTCATTATCGTTTTCCAACGTTTCATGTGTCAAATCCTAAAGATTTAGTTTGCCGATAACTTTCGCTTTTCACCCGTAATCAAACACCAATCACTGTCCGTTAGTACACTTATCCTTCATCGCAAGTCTCCTGTTAGTTTAAGTTTCATTCTTAATTTCGAGACGAAATTCTAAAAAGTTAGGGAGACTGTAACATCTCATATTTTCGTTAAATAAAAGTTAACTTTGTTAAATTCTTACAAGGTCTATTCATGGCTTTTATGAAACTTGTGGGTTATTTATACTTGTTTCCTTTATTTTTATTTTATTTATTTTTCTTTAATTTAAAAGTTAATTTTGTAAACAATTAAATTTAATATGTTGATGTTAATTGCAATAATTACAATAATCATAATAATAATTATAATAATAAATTATATTCTTAATCTTGTAATAATATAAATTTTATCATGTTAAAACTTGAAATTACTTAGTTCTTACATAAAATGTAACTTATATTGAAACTAAAACCCAAACTTTGGGTCAAAAATGTAACTTGTATTGAAACTAAAACCCAAACTTTGGGTCAAAATGGAACAAAGGTAAACTGCAGGGACCAAACTTGTAATGTGGCAAAACTTTAAACCAAATCCCCCCCTTAGCCCGATTTTCCGGCGACCGCTGGCCACCGCCGGCCGCGGCTCCGGCCCCGGTCAAAAACCCCAAATCCAACCGGATTTTTCACCCAAAACCGTTTCCCAACCTATCTAGAACCCACTACGAGCCTGAATGCATCAATTACACGCGTTTAATCATCGGTTACTAGGCCCAATTGCGAGCATAACCGAAGCCTTAATTGGTATAACCGTTTGAGCTTTAAACCATAATTAAAATCTAATTAAACGAACCTAAACAATCTTCTAACTACACTTAATCAAGCACAACATTTGATTTCACTTGAAACATCAATCAACCTAAACGAATCCCTTCTTCCTTCGTGATCTGGGCTGTGGTGTTCATCAACTTTCACACGTTATAAACTAAAATTAAGTGAGAGCTTCGATTCGTGGTGGTTCTCTAAAGCTTACTGTACGTTTAATTTGATTATCACCATCATTTGGGCATCGATCGAGCACCAAGTGGTCGCGGTTGTTCTTCGTTTCGTTCCAAGTCTCATTTCAAATCATTATCAGGTAATTAAATACATACAAACATTCGATTCCACATAAGGAACAAAAGCCCTAAGATTAATTTGATTGTAACATTCGAATTCATGTTCAATTAGAGGTTTGAATGATCTAGGGTTTATGCAAAATTGGGGATTTCAAATAAGTTGTATTTTTAGGATTTAAAAACCAAATCCTAATACGGCTTAGGCCTTTGGTTTACTAGTAAGTGTGTGGGAGTGTGGGTTTGAGGTCCTGGGTTCTAACCCAGGGACCCTCAAACCATTTTATTTAATGTTTTAAGTGGTTTTTGATATATAAGTTTTATTAAAAAATTATTAAAATCAATTTATAAACTTTGGTTATTTTAAAAGGTATCTAAATATTTTCTATAAATTTATTTTTGTAAAAACATTCTAACATTTTATTATAAAATTTATTTACCAATGTTATAACCAAATATATTTATAAAAAGTGATTTATAAACTTATTAAAATGTTAAGACACCATATCATTTTCTAAAAACTTATTTAATAAAATATTTTAATATTTTATCAAATGGTTACATAAATAATATATTTAGTTTATTTTCTTATAAAATGGACTTTAAATAGTGGTTTAAATCACTAAATATTTATTTAATAATATCTATATATATTTATAACGATGATTATTATTCCAACTTATAACTAAATTTTATTACAAATAATTTTTCCTTCGTATTTCTATATACGAAAAATGTACACTTAGTATATTTTATTTACCTTATATTAAATCACATAAGTGATAAATTTTATCTTAAAATATTTAACGTACTTACAAGAATCCTCAAATTTCACCTAAAACCATAGTTCACGTTAAAACATTAAAGCTTATTATTAAAACTTTAACCTTGTTAATATATATTTACATATTTAGGTGCCTTGTGACGATTCACGTTGAAACGACGTTTATTATTCTTATTAACATTCATTACATACTTATTTGACATGTGAGTTTTCCTTGCCCCTTTTTACTTTATTTCACACTATTTTGGGGTGAAACATGATGCTTATTGTGAAGTCACTGGATCGATAAACATCCGAGCGTGTTCTTGACGGAAGGTGATAAACCAAAAGACAAACAATAGTACGAACAAGAATCGAATGATTTTATTGATAAAACATAACGATTTTAAGCTCGTTACAACTTAAGAATTACAACTTTTGGTAAGGGGAGATCGAGCATGATCTCCCCTCTCATCCGGCAGCACCTGGGCGCCAGGAACCCTATAAAAAACCCTTAGGTTTCTACACATTGAAACTGGTATATATATAGGCCTCGGCCCATATTAAATGCGACTGGGCCCATTCGTGCGATTGGACCATGCGTATGGTTCAATCGTACGACTGGACCATTCTTATGGTTCAGTCTTACGAATGCCCCAATCGCATCTCTCAGTCGCACGACTGGTCCATTAGCATGGCTCAGTCGTACGACTGAGTCTCATTCGCATATGCTCCTGCGAATGACCCAGTTTCATGTGTTTACAAGGTGTATAACATTAAGCCTAGACTATTCGTCAAGCGACGGACACACTGTATATGACTATATATGCTCCAACACTTATACATCATACACTTATAATCGTTTGAGACTTGTAAAGCACTTGCAATTCATATTTTTGTCATGGTTATTTGTGTGTTGTAAGTGATTATATGAGATACATAGTTTGTTTACAATCATTAACTATTGCTAGCCTGGCGACGTCTTAGATCTTTGGGCCTGACAAGCCTATTTGGTGCTAAAGTCGATGTATTGCCGACTCCTAGGAGCCGTATGCTTGTACACTAGGGAACCAAATACATTTAGCTAATCTTATATACTTGTAATCAAGTTGAGGTTTGGTTGTAAAGATATGTGTTCTATAACCTTACTAGCTTATAACCTATGACATGAATTGCTACTTGTAATATTTTCATATTATGTATGAAAACTTTGAAAACTCACCAACTATTTATAGTTGACCTTTTATTTTTATCATGTTTCAGGAAAACCCCCAAGTTTGAAGTAATCTTATGTTGCTGGCATAATCTAGGACTTGGACCTATTTAATAAAATCAATTGATTATACTGTGTTATGTCATGTTGAAACTTATTTCATTATTGAGACTTATGCTTGTAATGTACCTTTCAAACTTATGAATAATATATATTTGGATTTAATAATAGCGTTATGTGGCTGTGAACAATCGTAACCCTCACATCTCGACTATTCCGCCGTCAAGGTTGAGGTGTGACAATATATGTTAATTGTAGATGTCGGTAACTCTACTGGAGTACTAAAACTTTTCAAATTGACACTAGACTATCATTATTTGTAAAAGCCTCCTCCTATTATACAACCTTTATCTCACAAATATAATCACTTTATAGTTCAATAAAAATTGATTGAGATTAAACAATTTAACATGTATTTTAATTACATGTACTGTAATAAACTATCTATAAATGATTGATATTGAATAAAATTATCGCTTTTAACGTTTGTTATATTTAGATCCAAGTAGTTTAATAAATAAATTGTGTTAGTCCGAAAATTTAGGTGAAATGTTAAGTTTATTAAATAATCTAATTATTTAACATTTTTTACAACAATGATGGTTTTTTTTTAATTTTGGATGTGAATATGGTTTCCATAACACTTCCAAAAGACCCTTAAGTGATCCTTGTTGTTGTTGTTGATGTTGGTGTTGTTGTTGGTGTTGTTGTTGGTGTTGCTGTTGTGGTTGTTGATGTTGGTGTTGTTGTTGTTAGTGTTGTTGTTGTTGGTGTTGTCGTCGTCGTCCTCGTCGTCCTCGTCGTCGTCGTCCTCGTCGTCCTCGTCGTCGTCGTCGTCCTCGTCCTTGTCCTCGTCGTCGTCGCCGTCGTCGTCGTTGCCGCCGCCGCCGCCGCCGTCGTCGTCGTTGTGGTTGTTGTTGTTGTTGTTCTTATTATTACTACGACTACTGCTACGACTACTGCTACGACTACTGCTACGACTACTGCTACGACTACTGCCACGACTACTGCCACGACGACTGCCACGACGACTGCCACGACGACTGCCACGACGACTGCCACGACGACTGCCACGACGACTGCCACGACGACTGCCACGACGACTGCCACGACGACTGCCACGACGACTGCCACGACGACTGCCACGACGACTGCCACGACGACTGCCACGACGACTGCCACGACGACTGCCACGACGACTGCCACGACGACTGCCACGACGACTGCCACGACGACTGCCACGACGACTGCCACGACGACTGCCACGACGACTGCCACGACGACTGCCACGACGACTGCCACGACGACTGCCACGACGACTGCCACGACGACTGCTACGACGACTGCTTCGACGACTGCTTCGACGACTGCTATGACGACTGCTACGACGACTGCTATTACTACTATTATTACTACTATTATTACTATTATTAGTTTTACTAGAATTAGTATTATTATTATAAGTATTATTATTATTATTATTGCTATTATTGTTATTATTGTTAGTATTAGTATTAGTATTAGTATTATTATTATTATACGAAAATATTTAGTAATTAAACCCTTAAGTGATCAACATGGCCTGTGCCCTAAAGAAGGCACGGCCCTGCTAGCCTGTGCTCCCGAGATGTAAGGCCCCGTTCCCGGGCACCTCACAGTTGGTCATTCACAACATAAAACATACATATTAATAAATTAAGCAGCGTAATTAAGTTGTCAAAAACCCTTCATTCATTTTAAACACTGTTGTTAAGCAATACATTCTAGTTCATAAGTCACAAAATAATTAGTCGAATGAATTACAAAACAACAGTATCGTCAAAACATAAATGGATGTCAGTCTTGCCCGCCGTGTAGCCATCCCCGTGTGCCACCCTCAGCAACCTGTTACCTGCCAACTGGAAAATACATAAAAGTTAGCGTTGCTGAGTGAGTTCTAGTTTTATAATTTAAAATACTTTGCTTTTCATCTCAAGGAAAACATTTCTTTACTTATATGCGGTCACACAAGTACGTACACAGATAATATTATTATTATCTTCGTCGTTCATTCATTAACTTTTGTTCGTGTGCCGTTCATCGTTTACATTCATATTCTTTCGTATTCTTCCTTTCATATTAGTTCTTTCATTCGTACGTATCTTACTTTCATTCATTCATACATTACGTACGTTCATACATTCATTTCATTCATACATTCATTGCATACGTACGATCATTTCTTTCATTCATACTTTCATTACATGCTTTCGTACGTTCGTTCATTTCATTCATACATTCACATTACATTCTTTCGTACGTTCATTCATTTCATTCATACATTCGCATTACATTCTTTCGTACGTTCATTTCATTACTTCTGGTACAACACCCCGAACATTATGCACGAAGCTGGTGCTGGACCTGTGGTGATCAACCACGAACATTGTGCACGAAGCTGATCCAGTCACCTGAGGTAAGTACATGCACCACTTATCTTTCATTCTATCGTACGTTAGCCAAGTCTGTTGCAGCACACGGCTGCTCACCTCAGTGGCAAATCTCATGATTGCCTGCTAACCGAGTCTGTTGCAACACGTAGTTGCTCACCTCATTATCAATCTCAAAGATTGACCCTGTGTGCATCCTTCGGGGTAGCTAACCCGCATCACAGTTGAGCTAACACCTGCCAGGGGTGTGCACCTCCATTTATTTGCTTGCAAGCCTTTCTTACGTTCATTTACATTCCCTTCTTCTTTACCATTAATCTTTTACTTTATTAATGATAATACTTCTTCGTTAATTCTTAAACATTCTTTGTCATTTCATACCATACTTAACAATATTTAAATATTAATATTGTTAACAATAATAATATACTGATAATAATATCAGTAATAATAAGGGTTAATCATTCATCATCATTACATACATAAAACATCATCATTAATTAACCCTAGTCATTAATCATGCGAAACCCTACTGCGCAAACTCCAAGGAAATTCTGTTAAAAATTCTAAGTGCTGGGCGTAAGAGCCTGTTCAGTCGTTTCACCACTGTCGGACATACCAGCTTACACTTAGAAAATTTTCAACCCTGGTCGTGTGAGCACTGTTGGGCGTATGAGCCCTGCTCAGTCGTTTCACCTTATACTTAGAAAATTTTTCCTAGTCATACGACCACTGTTCAGTCGTTTCATCCCCCATACTTAGGGAATTTTTACTGGTCATACGACCACTGTTCAGTCGTTTCATCCCCCATACTTAGGAAATTTTTACTAGTCATACGACCACTGTTCGGTCGTTTCATCCCCCATACTTAGGAAATTTTTACCGACTTATGAGTACTGTTGGGACATATGAGTACTGTTGGGACATATGACCCTTAAAATATTTCTAAGGCAAATTTCATGGGCGTATAAGCACTATTTAGACATATTACCTTGTACTTGGTTTTCTAAGTCAAAATTTCAGACATATGACCACTATTTGGTCTTATTAGTCGTATTAGCAGCCTATTCATGTGTCTAATTCACATTCCAGTCCCCAAACATCATAATACCTAATTCTAAACATGTACACACGATTCCATACATAAACTTAGCATAAACATAAACATACATTCATCCCAAATCATATTCTATAAGCTTACACATGTTCATAACATACGGGTATCATACCCAAATTCATAAAAACATACATACATGCATTTTCCAGCCCCAAATCATTTAAAAACGAGTAAAAAGGGGGTCTAGAAACTCACCTTAGTTGTTCTTCGAATTTACACTCTTCACCCGAGCTGTTCAAAAGGTTTTAACACCTAGGAATCCTTTAAACACGCATTCAAACACATATAAACACACATAAGCACATAACCGAGGTACTATCTGGGCAAAAACAACTTAATTTCACTAAATCTTACCTTCAATTCAGTGTTCTTCTTGTTTTTCTTCAAATGCTCGAATCCTTGTTCTTTCTCTCTCTAAATGTCCGAATGAAAGTGTTGTGCAGAGTGAAAATGGGCGGCCATGCCACCTTTTCACCAACTTTTTACCAACTTTGCCATTTTACACTTTTAACCCCTCATCTTTGGGTTGACATTTATTCCTCACCTTTTCCCTTCTTCTTTTATTCTTTTATTTCTTTTCAATAAAATCTACGGGTGTTACAAGTCCACCCCCCTTATATAGGTTTCGTCCCCGAAACCTGTTATTCCTCAAACAGTTATGGGTAATGTTGTCTCATCTCCTCCTCAGTCTCCCACGTAGACTCGGATCCCTTCCTGTGCTTCCACTGTACACGCATAAGAGGAACCACTTTATTCCTCAACCTCTTTTCTTTACGATCAATGATTGCCACTGGTTGCTCCACGTAATTGAGCCGTTCGTCTACTTCAATATCCTCCAGTGGAACAATCATATCTTCATCAGCTAAGCACTTCCTCAAATGAGATACATGGAATGTGGGATGAATTCCACTTAACTCATCTGGCAGTTCAAGTCGATAGGCCACCTCTCCTACTCGTGCGAAAATTCGGAAAGGTCCTATGTATCTCGGGCTTAGCTTACCTCTTTTCCTGAATCTGATAATCCCTTTCCAAGGTGAGACCTTCAACATGACTCGGTCACCAACCTTGAACTCTATCGGTCTTAGCCTCTTGTCAGCATACGACTTTTGCCTATCTTTCGCCGCCTTCATGAAGGCTTTGATATTTTCTAATTTCTCAGTCGTTGCTTCAATCACCTCAACACCTCCCAGTTCTTTCTGCCCAATGTCTCCCCAACATACGGGCATCCTACATCTCCTACCGTATAGCATCTCGTAGGGTGGCATGCCTATACTGGCATGATAGCTATTGTTGTATGAGAATTCTGCTAACGGCAAGTGATCATCCCAACTTCCTCCAAAATCGATCACGCACGCCCGAAGCATGTCTTCGAGTGTTTGGATCGCCCTCTCAGACTGACCGTCTGTCTGAGGGTGATATGTTGTACTAATGTGTAGCCTCGTCCCCATTGCATCATGAAATCTCTTCCAAAACTTGGAGGTAAACCGGGTGTCGCGATCAGACACAATAGACACCGGTACACCATGACGAGCTACAATTTCCTTGATGAACAGGTCCGCCAATCTTTCGGATGAGTACGTTTCGCGGATCGGTAGGAAGTGGGCACTCTTTGTCAAGCGGTCAACTATCACCCATATGGCATCATACCCTTTCGGGGTATGTGGTAGCTTCGTAATGAAGTCCATGGTGATGTGCTCCCACTTCCACTCGGGTATATCCAACGGCTGGATCTTCCCGTACGGTTTCTGGTGTTCTGCCTTTACTTGTAAGCAAGTTAGGCATTTATTCACATACCCGGTGCTACCAAAATGTACCACGATATGAAGAAGGATTACTGGTGGCCGGGTATGAAACGTGACGTAGTGGAGGTGAATGGAGTATCGAGTCTTATGGGCCTCATCCATGATCTTTTCACGTAGATCCCCGTATCGAGGAATCCACATTCGCCCAAATCGGGTCTTAACACCAAGAGTGTTCTCACCCAATTCCGTAACTAGACCTCTCATCCTTTCAGAGTTAAGACGATCTTCTTTCAAAGCCTCGTCTTGGAACTCCTTAACCTGTGTCATCACGTCAGAGGTCATAATCAGCTGACAAGCCTTCACCCGAATCGGCTCGGGCCTTTCCTTCCGGCTAAGGGCATCAGCCACCACATTGGCTTTGCCCGGGTGGTAATGGATCTCACAATCATAATCTTTTATCAGCTCCAACCACCGCCTCTGCCTCATGTTTAGGTCCTTCTGCTCGAAGAAGTACTTCAAGATCTTGTGGTCCGTGAAGATGGTGCACTTCGTCCCGTAGAGATAGTGCCGCCAAATCTTCAGGGCGAAAACCACCGCAGCTAGTTCTAGATCGTGTGTAGGATAGTTGACTTCGTGGGTCTTCAGTTGTCGAGATGCATAGGCTATTACCCTTCCACATTGCATCAACACGCAACCTAGTCCGGAATAAGATGCATCTGAATAGACCACTAAGTCTTCATTCCCCTCGGGCAATGTCAAAACAGGAGCTTGTGTTAGTCTTGTCTTCAACTCCTCAAAGGCAGTCTCCTGCTCTCGACCCCATACGAATTTCACGTCCTTACGGGTCAATTTTGTCAAAGGTGAGGCTATCTTGGAGAAGTCCTGAATAAATCTCCTGTAATAGCCCGCCAATCCCAAGAAGCTACGAATCTCGGATGGCGTCTTTGGTGATTTCCATTGCATCACAGCCTCAACCTTTGCTGGGTCCACCATGATTCCCTCTGCATTTACCACGTGACCCAGAAATTGCACCTCGCGTAGCCAGAAAGCACATTTGGAGAACTTAGCATACAGTTTCTCCCTTCTCAAAGTCTCCAATACTTCCCGAATGTGACCGGCATGCTCTTCTTTGCTTCTCGAATAAATCAGGATATTATCGATGAACACAATCACTGATTTATCTAACATTGGCCGACACACTCGGTTCATCAAATCCATAAAAGCAGCTGGCGCGTTAGTTAGACCAAATGACATAACGAGAAACGCGTAATGTCCATAACGCGTACGAAAAGCTGTTTTAGGAATGTCCTGCTCCTTCACCTTCAACTGGTGGTAGCCAGATCGAAGATCTATCCTCGAGAACCAACTGGCACCCTGGAGCTGGTCGAACAAGTCGTCAATCCTCGGTAACGGATACCGATTCTTTACCGTTAGCTTGTTCAACTCACGGTAGTCGATACACATCCTCATGCTACCGTCCTTCTTCTCCACAAATAAGACCGGAGCACCCCAAGGAGAGATACTCGGTCTAATAAAGCCCTTGTCAAGCAACTCTTGCAGTTGCTCCATCAACTCCTTCATCTCAGTCGGAGCCAATCGATACAGTGCTTTAGCAACAGGTTGGACACCGGGTATCAAGTCAATTTGAAATTCGATTTCGCGGTCAGGTGGCAATCCCGATAAGTCTTCCGGGAACACATCTGGAAACTCACACACAACCGGAACGTCGGATAGTTGTGGTGTTGGCGTTTCCACATCCTTCACATAACATAGGTAGGCGTTGCACCCACGCCTCATGCACTTCCCCGCCACCGCCATCGAAATCACCTTCGGAATCATCGTTACCCGATCACCGTATATTGTCACCAGACTTCCGTCAGATGCCGTCAATCTAATCATCTTCTTTCGACATATGATATTCGCTTCATAGGTTGCCAACCAATCCATCCCTAGTACTACATCAAATCCACCTAGGGGCATCACATGTAATCTAGCAGCAAACCTATGACCTTCTAACTCTATGGCACAGTCCTCTATCACATCAGTAACCCTAGTGGACTTACCAATAGCGGTTTCTACTTCAAAGGGCTCATCAATGCATTTTCTACTAGCAGGCAACTTAACACAGAAGGTAGCAGAAATAAAACTCTTACTAGCACCAGAATCAAATAACACAGAAGCAAGAGTTTGATTTACTAGAAACGTACCTGACACAACATCGGGGTCCGTCCTAGCCTCCTCCCTGGTCATGGTGAAAGCTCTGGCACTTGCCTTCTGCCCTTCAGCCCCGGCCGTCTTCTTCGCCCTAGAACTCTCCACCCTTGGCTTTCTGCAGTCTTTGCTCATATGGCCCGCCTCACCGCAGGTGAAACACCTCAGCTCCTTACAGTCCTTCGAGATGTGGCCCGGCTTCCTGCACCTGTAGCACACCTTGAGCCCCATTCTGCACTCACCCGTATGCTCCTTCCCGCACTTGCCACACCTTTTGGGCCCTGAGTTTGATGGCCCCACCCTACGGTCATCCACTCTCATCCTTTTGTTGTTCGGGGTAAAGCCACCACGCCCGAACCGCTTCCCATTCCAGTTCCGGTTAGCACCACCGGCTTTCTTTGCTTCCACCACCACCACTTCCCTCTCGTCATAGAGCCTCCCAGCTAAGTCTACTGCCGACCTAAAGGTGCTCGGTCGGGCAGTAATCAGGTGCCTGCGGATGTCAGCTGGCAGTCCCTGAATGTACCGGTTAATCTTTCGAGATATCGGTGTCACCTGATCCGGCACCAGCCTCGCCATCTCCTTGAATTTGGTAGTATAGTTCTGGTGTGTCATGGTTCCCGCCTCGAGTTGTAGGAACTCCCTCTCAACCTTATCGAGTTCCCTGTGAGGACAAAATTCCTCAATTATCAACTTCTTCAACTCTGTCCACCTCATTTTCCCGATGGCCCTGGAACCCTCAGCTTGGACAATATTGTCCCACCAGCATAGTGCTGAGTCAGTAAAGGAGTGGGTGGCAAACTTCACCTTCTGATCCTCACAGCACTCGCTGATCTCGAGTACCGCTTCCATCTCCCTTACCCATCGGTGAGCGGTTGCAGCAGTGCCATTGCCATCGAAAGTTGGGGGCTTGCACCTCTGAAATGCCCCGTAACTGCACCCCTTGGTCATCACCCCTACTACATCATCCCCTTCCTCATCAGATACTACTATCTCAGGATCCGGTCGTTCCTCTTCTCCCTTGCTTTCCTTTCCAGTCGACCCTCTCCTGTCCTCCTTCTCCTTCCTCTCCTCGTTCCTTATAGCTCGAATAACATCGGTCACTACAGATGGCATAACTGCCTGTAGGACCTGGTGTACTTCGTCAGCAATCGCCTCCCTAGCTGAGGCATTCAGACTAGCATTCTCAGTTTCTTCATTCCGGTCAGGAACCTCGGGGTTCATAGGAGTCGTCTTAGGAGCTTTAGCACTGCTCCTAGTCGTACGCGGATGACCTCTACCTCTAGCAGCCTTAGAAGGTTTCTTCCCAGCCATTTCCTACGCACTATAAGATTCAAACACTAAAACAGCCATTTCCTTTCATATTAGTTCTTTCATTCGTACGTATCTTACTTTCATTCATTCATACATTACATACGTTCATACATTCATTTCATTCATACATTCATTGCATACGTACGATCATTTCTTTCATTCATACTTTCATTACATGCTTTCGTACGTTCGTTCATTTCATTCATACATTCACATTACATTCTTTCGTACGTTCATTCATTTCATTCATACATTCGCATTACATTCTTTCGTACGTTCATTTCATTACTTCTGGTAACATGTACAACACCCCGAACATTATGCACGAAGCTGGTGCTGGACCTGTGGTGATCAACCACGAACATTATGCACGAAGCTGATCCAGTCACCTAAGGTAAGTACATGCACCACTTATCTTTCATTCTATCGTACGTTAGCCAAGTCTGTTACATCACACGGCTGCTCACCTCAGTGGCAAATCTCATGATTGCCTGCTAACCGAGTCTTTTGCAACACGTAGTTGCTCACCTCATTATCAATCTCAAAGATTGACCCTGTGTGCATCCTTCGGGGTAGCTAACCCGCGTCACAGTTAAGCTAACACCTGCCAGGGGTGTGCACCTCCATTTATTTGCTTGCAAGCCTTTCTTACGTTCATTTACATTCCCTTCTTCTTTACCATTAATCTTTTACTTTATTAATGATAATACTTCTTCGTTAATTCTTAAACATTCTTTGTCATTTCATACCATATTTAACAATATTTAAATATTAATATTGTTAACAATAATAATATACTGATAATAATATCAGTAATAATAAGGGTTAGTCATTCATCATCATTACATGCATAAAACATCATCATTAATTAACCCTAGTCATTAATCATGCGAAACCCTACTACACAAACTCCAAGAAAATTCTGTTAAAAATTCTAAGTGCTGGGCGTAAGAGCCTGTTCAGTCGTTTCACCACTGTCGGACATACCAGCTTACACTTAGAAAATTTTCAACCCTGGTCGTGTGAGCACTGTTGGGCGTATGAGCCCTGCTCAGTCGTTTCACCTTATACTTAGAAAATTTTTCCTAGTCATACGACCACTGTTCAGTCGTTTCATCCCCCATACTTAGGGAATTTTTACTGGTCATACGACCACTGTTCAGTCGTTTCATCCCCCATACTTAGGAAATTTTTACTAGTCATACGACCACTGTTCGGTCGTTTCATCCCCCATACTTAGGAAATTTTTACCGACTTATGAGTACTGTTGGGACATATGAGTACTGTTGGGACATATGACCCTTAAAATATTTCTAAGGCAAATTTCATGGGCGTATAAGCACTATTTAGACATATTACCTTGTACTTGGTTTTCTAAGTCAAAATTTCAGACATATGACCACTATTTAGTCTTATTAGTCGTATTAGCAGCCTATTCATGTGTCTAATTCACATTCCAGTCCCCAAACATCATAATACCTAATTCTAAACATGTACACACGATTCCAGACATAAACTTAGCATAAACATAAACATACATTCATCCCAAATCATATTCTATAAGCTTACACATGTTCATAACATACGGGTATCATACCCAAATTCATAAAAACATACATACATGCATTTTCCAGCCCTAAATCATTTAAAAACGAGTAAAAAGGGGGTTTAGAAACTCACCTTAGTTGTTCTTCGAATTTACACTCTTCACCCGAGCTGTTCAAAAGGTTCTAACACCTAGGAATCCTTTAAACACGCATTCAAACACATATAAACACACATAAGCACATAACCGAGGTACTATCTGGGCAAAAACAACTTAATTTCACTAAATCTTACCTTCAATTCAGTGGTCTTCTTGTTTTTCTTCAAATGCTCGAATCCTTGTTCTTTCTCTCTCTAAATAGCCGAATGAAAGTGTTGTGCAGAGTGAAAATGGGCGGCCATGCCACCTTTTCACCAACTTTTTACCAACTTTGCCATTTTACACTTTTAACCCCTCATCTTTGGGTTGACATTTATTCCTCATCTTTTCCCTTCTTCTTTTATTCTTTTATTTCTTTTCAATAAAATCTACGGGTGTTACACGAGAAGAAGGCCCGACGCAAGCTAAGGCACAGCCTGTGTTTGGCAGCCAAGTGATCAACACGACCATGCTCCTACTAGGAATGGTTGTGCATGCTTTTGTTCTCATAGACATTGTCTTGACAAGAGCTGAAGCACAGCCTACGCCTGATAACAATCCTGATCAACATGGTCGTGTCTACTTTAGGCACGGTCGTGCCAACATTTGAAAGTTAGCTCTGCAAATGACAAGGACAACTTGAGAGATCTAGTAGTGGTCGGCAAAGACACGCTCGTACCTATATTAAGCACGGTTGTGTCTCCCCTTTTTCTTGCTATAAATAGAGTGTTATTTCTCCATTCCAATTGTTGATATTTTTTGGGTAAATACCCACTATTTCAAAACAACTTCCTAAATGTTTTGAAGGGTTGAAAGTAAGTTTTGAATGCTAAACAACATCAATGAAAGATCAAGAAGTATTGACAACATATTCTATCTGATTTTTGGATTGAATCTCTTATGAATTTTATTAATCTACCGAGTGCTTATGTTGTTCTTGTAAGCCTTATGGACTAATTACTCATTATCATTTGGATTTAGGAAAATTTTAACTCATCTTGACAATTGTATAGATTTAGTGGTGATAATTATACAAGTGTTATGATGTTTTTATGATTATTCTTCAATGAATATGTATGCTTATCATATTTTATTTGTCATTAAAGCTATATTTTTTAGTAGTGGGGGATGAATATCATATGGTTTTGCTAGTAAGAAAAGTGTGCATCCTTGCATATATGTTTGGAAAAATTAATGTGCATGTTGAGTATTATTCATGTCATTATTAGTTGATTTAGAATTTGTTAGCATGAATTTCTAGTGACATTTTCATGATATGATAATCTTAGGTTGAAGTAGTGCATAAAATCAATCTACTCAATATAGCTTAGGGTGGTTAGTGTGTTCATATCATATATAGCTTTCTTATGTCTCTTGGGATTATTACATGATTCTAGGTAGAGGTTAACAAACCAGGTTTTTTTTTTGGCTAAACTTGTTCGGCTTATGAATCGGACCGGTTTTTTTGTGTTGGAGAGAAAACCGGTTTGGTTTAAAAACCGGTTTCGGGCGTATAACACCCAAACCTATCCAAACTGATTCGGACCGGTTCCTAAACTGATTCGGTTTAATTTTTTTAAATTATAATCTATATATGTTTAATTGTTCTAAATTACCTAAACTTGTAAATATGTAAATGAAATACATTAAAAAACATACAAAGATTGCAAAACAACTAAAATTAGAATTTTACAATTTGTAATTTTTTTAAATACCTAAACTTTTAAACATGTAAATGAAATATATTAAAAAACATACAAATTTTTTAACTATATTAAATACTTAAACTGTTAAACATCTAAATGAAAAACATATAAATACATGAAAAATATAAACAACTAAGATTCTATTTTTTTATTTTAAATAAATAAAATCAAATGTAATCCTTCATCATATGTCGCTTCATCATCGATCATTCCGGGTGTCAATCCACCATCTACTTCGTCTTCATATATTTCAGCTTCATATTCCGATTCTTCTTCAAGTGAGCATTTGTCTTGTATACTTTCAGCTGCATCCAAATAATCCTTCAAACAAATAGACATTTTAACCGCTTCAGAAGTGAGTCATGTTCTTCGTATTGATATAATCCTATCACTAACAGAATAAACGGATTCCGAAGCTACAATGGAAGGTTGGACGATTAGTAAATCTCGGGCCATGGTTGATAGGATGGGAAATTGATCTTACTTACCTTTCCACGAAGTCAACAAGTCAAAAATTTTAAAATCTTGTGGAGTCATTACTTGAATGTTACCACGTTGAAGTTTATTACATTCATCTCTTAGAGTATTATACAGAGCAAACATTGAATCACTAGAACTTTCGACATGTGCCGCATGCCTCATAGACTTATGTATGTTTGAGTTTCACCATATTTTGCTAAATAAACATCAAATATTTTTTATAAATGTTGGTTAAAATTAGCTTTTAAACTTTGAGCATAAAATGGGTTTTCTTCTTTTAAATCCAAACTAATAGTAATTTTATCAAGTAAAGTTTCAGCCCTCTACGTATTTAATCAAGCGTTTAAGGCAGCAGCACAGATGATAACCGTAGGCATTTCTTTAAAAAAAATTAAGTTTTTCTTATTGGTGGTATCATATCCGAATAAGGTCTACCCGTAAATGACAACTCATTTAATTTTGAAGTCATTAAGTAAATTTTGGTGAAATACTAATGGAATCGTTGGATAATAAACTCTAGATTGACAAGTAATTGCGATTTTAAAAACATTAAGCATTTTGCTTATTTCTTCAATAATAACCCAACCCGATGGATGGTAAGTCGAAGCGTTTTCGCGACTCACTAAAATATTGTGAAAGGCGATTAAACTTTCTTTTTGCTCAATAGTCTTTTTAAACATGTTACAAGTCGAATTTCATCTTGTAGGTATGTCCCAATTCGGACCAAAACATTTGAAATTTACGTTTTTACAAAACTTGTGATACCTATTGTATCTTTGGAAACTACTAAAAATATCATGTAACATTCTTTAAAAAGCATCTTTTGTTATTTCAGTAATTTTAAACCGTCTTAAACGGCTAAGTTTTTTACGTACGCAACACATCGATTATGAAAAAACACACCGTCATAAATTGGTTTGTATTTTAATTTTAGATGTTTTATCACAAACGTATTATTTTGACGGATTATCAAAAGATATTGACAAGATTTTGTTTTCCAATTTATATGTTTTAATAACTTTGTCAGTAAGATAAAAAAATATTTTAACCGTTGTGAGGGTAATCAAACAATTTAAAAGCAATCATACTTTTCATCATTTGCCACGAATCGGGTTCAACCCAATGGGCGGTGACATAAATATACGAGTCCGGTGAACCGTGAAAAGTCAACCAACCGTTCCTAGTTAACTTAACACTAGTTTGTAAATTTTCATTTTTAGTTTTTTTCCAAAATTTAAACAATAACTTCTAAGTGTAGCATGACTTATATGTGTGTCTCGCGGTTGGACAGTTCGTTTAGTTAGTCGAGTCAAATATTCATTGTCAAAGTACTTAAATGGTAAGCTTTCTTGGATGACAAAATACAACATTTGCTCTCGTAACACATCAACATAGTAACCATAAATTACCTTTGTTTGTCATCAAAGTTTGACCTCCAGACGGTTCCCCTTTCAACGTTATGTTGTATTTTAATTGAATGTAATTTTTTCAAGTATAATTCGCATCATTTGAAAAATATTTGAAACACAATTTGCAACGAGCCTTATTCGTACTCGTTCAAATCTCACACAAATCATAGTTGCACCAAATCTCTGGATTTCTATTAGTAGGGATAACCCGAACAACCACATTTTGAGAAAATGTGTCACAACCAACCGAATATTGACACTAGAAGAAGCCATTTTGTAAAGTTTTTGATTGTTGTGAAGAGAAAGTGAGCGTTTTTGAGTTTTTAGAGTGTAGAGAGAGTTTTTGATTATTGTGATTCAACCAAAACACCCACAACTTATTTATAGGAGTGTACGGTGTAACACCCCTGAAATCTAGCCCAATTAGAAAGCCTAATGTATTATAGGACCCAATAAAGGTCCGGATTGATTTGGGCTTACCAAAGAAATCTTGCAAAACGAAACTAGCCTTTTGGGCCCAATAAGCCCAATAAGGGCCCGAACATATAAACAAGGCCCATTTAAGGCCCAAATGCACGTTTACGAACTAATCAAATGAGAAACCATGAAACAATGAATTCTTATGTGATTTGAAACAACTATGGAAAAGATCCAAACTGAAAACAGATTCAAAACCCATACCGGGTAAAATCCGGCAATTTAACCCGTACTAACGTCTGAATTCCATCAGAATTCCTTATAATGGCTTGTCATCCAATCCAAATCATTGTTAATGCTAACAATATCATAAATGATGTTTGCTGAAAGATTTTTCATCAATCAAGCATAAACAACCGAATTTCGTAAACGAAACGCGAGAACCGGTTTTCACCGGCATTTAACGGACGTCTGTTATGACGACCGAGTCTTGTAACTCCGTGAATATTTATCTAATCATTGTTTACTATCATAAAATATTAAATTTGATGAATGGTACGTTGTCCGGAATAACTGCGTTCCGAAACGCGACCGTGACGCGAACCGGGTTACGATCTGGTAAAACCCGAGAATTCGTCAGATAAAGCTTTAACGCGACTAACATAGAAAGTTAACACTCAAAATATCATTTAAATACCTAGTTACATATATTTTGATAGCAAAATGATAATATTAACGCTCATTCGATAAAAACACGTAAAACCGTGGAACGTGTTAAATACGCGATAAGTTACAATCTCGTTTGATTATCCGGCATGTTTTAAATACATAATCTCGGAACACTTATAACATTTTATATAAATTGAAACTAACGAGAAACAAATTTAAACGCTACGTGACAAACTTGATCGAACGTGTTCGAACCGAATTCTTTTACGAACCCGTTTCATTTAACCTAGTATATAAACAAACACTTCTCCATTTTAGGGTTTTGAAACAAAACATTTAGAGAAGAGAGAAAGAGGCGCACGACACCCCTTTCCCCCCTGTTCTCTTCGAATCCGGCCAATCCCGGCCACCTGCGTGGGTTTCCGGGGAGCCCCCTTCCCCCTCTCGACTCCTCTCATCCAATCAGAAGCAATGGAGGCTTCAATTCCTCTTAAATCGCAACGTATCAGCGCGAATCGAAGGCAAGGTCGGCGGTTGCAGATCGAATTGGAGGCTGTGGTTGCGAGATGGTGATGATTTGGAGGCTGTGGTTGCGCGACGGTGGTGTGCGGTCGCGATGGTGGTGTCGCGATGGTGGTGTCCCGAGGGTGTGCGGTCGCGACGGCTGTGATGGTGACTGTGGTTGTCGCGATGGCGATGGTGGTGGTGGAATTCGGGGGCCGACGAGGCCGATGGCGATGATGGTGGTCGATGGTTGTCGCGATGTGGTGTTGGTGGTGCAGGGCCGCAACAGGGAGGTGGTTTTGTTCGCGGTTGAGCCGATCGATGGTGGCTCGGGTGGCGGTGCTGCGGTTGTGCTGCAGTTTTGATGGTGAATGTTGCTGTTGATGTGGTTGCTGCTCGATGGCTGCATGTGGTTGCTGCTCGATGTTGGTTGCTGATGTTGCTACTGTGTGGTGATGGTAAGGCGACGATGGTGAGGTAAACCTGTGATTGTGCTGGTGTTGTTGTCTGTTTCGGTGAATGTTGGCTGTGATTCTGTCTGTCGTGGGTTGTTGCTGTTATTGGTTGTGATTTGGGGCTGTTAATGGTGAGGTAACAGTGTGCATGTCGACTGTGGATGGTCTAGTTTAGGTTATGGTCTTGGTGGTGTGTTGGACCATGGTTGTCGATATGATGGTGATGGTAAAGATGGATGTGATTGTGATTTTGGTTGTGGGTTCTCAAGTCTAGTTGTGACATTGGCTGCCTCGATGATTGTCTAGAATTCGGTTAGGCTCGATGGTGTGGCTGTGGTTGTTGTGGTTGATAATGGTGGTAGTGGTGTTAGAGTGATATGATGGCGTGTCGGGTGTCGGTCAAGCATGGTCAAACGAGGTCAATGGATAGTCAACAACGAGAACATGATGGGATCAAGAACAATACGAGTGGGTTAGTGAACGTGAATCGAGTGAAAGGTAAAATCGCACGCGTTATGCATTTGAAATTTAATTATAAGTTACATGCGTGTTATTTGAGCTCTAATTATATAAATACATAAATTATAAAAATGAAAATGAACGTCAATGGATATAATTGTTTGCTTAAAATGGTTAGTTCATACACGAGACATAAGTATAAGATAATAGTTATTAAAACCGAACAAGATGTTATTACAGCTGGTGTATAGTTATTAATACTTGAAAACTCTAATATATATATATATATATATATATATATATATATATATACACACACACATTGTGGTATAACCCCCTCTCGTATGGATAATGTCATCAATGATAATCATCTATAAATTGAAATCTCCAAATCAACAAATTACTGTTACAATTATTGTACTAAGAATCATTACCCGGATAAGAACATTGATTAATCTAATATGCACAAATTAGCACATAACAACTGATACTTGTACAAAAAGCTAAGATACAATAGTCATACTAATCGTTAACTTTAAGTTAACTAAAGAGCTCAACCGCACGAATGTAATAACATCATGCTATTTCTAAACGTGAATCTTATATGTTCTAGTTAGGACTGCTTTGTTGATGATCATCACTTCCTTTATCGAGCTCTGAATTTATATAAGGATACCAAATGAGTTTCACGGCCCCTTTTTACTTTCTTTCTTTTTTGGGGGAGAAAACATGCAAACATATTTTATGAATGGTTGCCAGTATTATTGATATCGCTTGTTACGTTAGTGGGAAACGCACACATGTCCTCACACAATCGAACCGTTAGTAATGGGATTAGCGAGGTAATTTTGAGTAGTACTACTGGGTCTGACAAACCCCGCCCGGGCTAGTCGCGCTAGCTTGATTGGAGGTCAAACGGGTGCTTAATTGACCTAACACAACGATTGCCACGGTCGGTTAAGACGTGGTGGAAACACATTGTCATGGTCTGATGAGACATGACGGAACACAACGATTGCCACGGTCGGTTAAGACGTGGAGGAAACACATTGTCATGGTCTGATGAGACATGACAGAACACAACGATTGCCACGGTCGGTTAAGACGTGGTGGAAACACAATAGGACGTAAACAGTCAGCTTCGGTTCGAAACGCTAAGTAACAAGAACATAGGCTAGCTACCTAACGATATGCTTTATGTACTAAACCATTGAAACGCAATACATGGAAACGCTTACGAATACATTTCTTGTTGATTAAACCTGTGAACTCACCAACTTTATGTTGACACATTTTAGCATGTTTTCTCAGGTCACAGGAATGCATAAGCCTATGATGCACGCTACAGGAAACGCACTCAGGACATGCATTTATCAGTTTCATTTAGTTGCATTGAATATTTGTTTTGGCATAACATTTTCAGACTTTCAGTGTAGTTTACATTTCACTTTTACGCTTCCGCACTGTTATTCATTTCTTTTATGTACTCTGATTTAACTCAAACGTTTATTTTTAAAATTCATATAGTGTCGTTCGATATGACTGTGTCTGAGATCCTGGTATGTCACACGCCTAACGGTAAAACCCCGTTCGTGAAAATTGAGGGTGTGACATACGGGGGGTAAATTGGTGGAAAAATCTAAAAACAGCTATATGGAGGCTCTTGACGGCTATATAATGGCTATATTTTTGAAAATGGACAAAACCGGTTTGGAACCTACCAGTTTGTTACCCTCTACACCCAACCCGAAGTCAGAGCGACAGGCCAGTTTGGAACCGAACCGGTTTGGGGGACCATAAAAAGCGGTTTTGGAACCGGTTTGGAAACCTTAACCGGTTTTTTTGCCCATCTCTAATTCAAGGTGGTTGAAAGTGTAACTTATCATTTTAGATTTTTAAAGGATCATAGGTTTAAGAAATCTTGATAGAAGTTTTAATCTATAATCATGTTAAATGAGACCTCACCATAGTTTCATACTTATTGATGAATTATAGTTAAGTGGATTCAAATATCTAAATGATATTTTCATTTCTTGATTATTTTATTATTTCAACTCTTTGTTTACCATTATTTGAATGTTGAAATTAGTTTAAAGGATCGATTTATAGTAAAAAGGATGTTTAATCTAAAAAAACTTAAGAAATATTGTGTGTTTGATACATCTCCTTCTATTGTATTAAAGATAATGATATTTTAGTCATTATGTCAAATACGTCAGATCATTATGTCTTATATTTTACGTCATTTGTTATGTTTATTAGTCATTATGTTTTGCGTTTTATATCATTTTGTGTTATATTTGTTATTGTTTTTTATAGATTATAAACTTGTATTTATCATTATGTTTTATAATTAGAAGATACAATGATAATTTTTACCAATCTAGTTTTCAAAACTATTAATGTTGAAGATAACACAATATGTTATTTTTGTTATTGTTTTTTAATAGATTATATAAACTTGTTATTATTCATTATGTTTTACCATTAGAAATACACAATGATGTTATTTTAATAATGTATTTTTCAAAACTTATATTATTTAAGATAACACTACGATGATCAAAAGACACAATCAGACATCGTTTTATTTTGTCATTATTGTTAATGTATTAGATTAATTAGTTGTTAATTTATTATTATATTTTACATATTAGAGATACACAAAAATGTTATTTCATCATTACATTTTTTTAAAATTCATCATTTTAGGAAAAAACACAATAGTATTCAAAATTAACACAATAACCAACAAAAATACACAATGAACTCACTATAAAACTCCAATTATTTTATCTTTTTATATAGCAATACTGTACTCGTTTTAAAGATAAAAAACGCTTCTTTTATGTTGTAATTTTTATAAAAATTAATATGGTTTATAAAAGTTATAAACATTTAAAAAAATGGGGAAACTTGCAAAAAATCAAAAGTGGTTATTTCTAAAATACCACTCTAAAAATTTTTTTCCTATAATTTGATCTCAACCATTGATTAATAAGGTGAATGGCTGAGATTATTTTTTAAACTTTTTAGTTTTAGAAGACTTTCAATTTAAACCTTATATCTCAAAGCATTCGGCTAAAGAATTTTAAAGGTTAATTATTAGGAGTTGTTTTGTCCACGAATTGATATTTGTTTTTTTGAAAGATATATTGTTATACGGTACACTTACATATTATGTCAGTTTTAGTCCCAAGTTAAAAGCCATTCTTAAAACTTACATTATGTTATTTTCTCAACAAATATATATATATACACACACACATATATATATATATACATATATACATATATATATAACTACTAAGAACCACGTAAAAATTAAAAGCCATTCTTAAAACTTACATTATGTTATTTTCTCAACAAATATATATATATACACACCCACACATATATATATACATATATACATATATATATAACTACTAAGAACCACGTAAGTAATGTACATAACACCTTGATAAAAATAGTAATACTAAATGTCACACCCTCAAAATCCACGTGCGGAGTTTTACCGCGAGGCGTGTGAACAAACCAGGATCACAGTCAATAGTTACTCGGAACGACTCTATATGCTACGTTTAATGTAAATCAACCAGAGTTTAAACTTTAAAAGACATGCGGAAGCGTAAAGTAAATAAAACAATCCCAAAACATATGAAAGTACCATATGGCAAAACAAGTGCCAACCAAATAGTTTAAACCATAAGTAAAAGACGGGTAGTTATAAATCTCTAGAAAAAATATGCATGCTGACTCGTGAAGTGCTCCTATCAGCAATCCAGCTTAATGACCTGAGAATAGCATACTAAAAAGTCAACACATGGTTGGTGATTCCAAGAGTTTGCGCATAAACATAACAGTTTATCAAGTGTGTATAAACATAACAGTTTATCAGTAGCGTATAATTAAGCATGTGCATTGTAATAGCTAGCTACTCCATTAACAAACGATATTAATACATAGTGATTTCGACATTGAAGCTGACTGTGTTATGTTTGCCTCCCGTCATGACTTCACCATATCGTGACGAATAATCATAGGACAAATTGCACCCGGTTGACCTCGAGTCACACAGGTGGGGCTCGTCAGACCCAGTAGTACTACCCAAGTTTCCCCGCTATCCAATATTAACAATTTGAAAGTGTGAGGACTTTATCATAATAAACAGCACTATATTAATATCATACACATCTTAAATATATAAAGCGTTGTAAAATTTAGCAGTATGCTATCTCCCCCAAAAGAGATTTAATAAAACAGTGGGGCATGAACTCACCTGATACGCGTGTTAGACAAGTAAGGTTTAACTTGACAAGGACGAGTGGAAAGACAACCTTCAAAGGTTACCTAGAACACACAAGTACATAAGTACATGTACACAGAAATCCCAAGAGAAACCTTAAGTGTTCTACAAACAAGAACTCAAGGTTCTATAAAAACAACATACATGTGACCTAGTTGACCCGTTTGACCCGTTGGTGACATTATACGTTGTAAACCATTTAAGTATACATGTTTAACATTCCAATGAATCATATTTGGTGCTACATTCCCAATACATTGCTTAAATCATCATACTATGCACATATCATACAAGTTGTCCAATTCCTTAGCATCTAGCATGCTCAGTGTGTTCATAACATAACTAGTGTATCATATAACAGGTTAGATCATGCATAACCTACTTATATGACCTATAGCTATGATTTAGCATATATGGGTCAAAACAGATAATTTACCAAAAAGTCACACATACTATTCATAACGCATACAAGATGCCTAGTACATGCAACATACATTAGTATGACTAATTCCAGTCCCAAACATGATGTCCTAGTTACTAATCAACATACCAAACCATACATGACCATCAAAGTGCAATAATCACCCAATAACCAAATAAACATTCCATACAACCCAGTTAATAGATTCTACCACTTTAGACATTCATAATAATCACTCTAGCATGATCCTAAAACCATGAATAAGCCAAATTACCAATTTCCAAGGTTCATGCACAATAAAGTTTCCCTTTTGGGAAAGTAATACCCAAAAGTCTAGTAAACACCCAACGTGTATCCAATTCATCATTAAGATACTATTTCAAGTTCATAACATTCATACTAACATGCTAACCACCTCCAAATATCCAAATTCCCAAACATCATACACAAAAGTTTCTACTTTTAGTAAGTCATGATCAACATCACAATTTCATGGATTTTCTTGCACAATTCAATTAAACTAACATCTAAGCATTACATCTAGCATCTTAGAATCATCAAATCATAAATTCCAAGAACCAAAAAGTTTCCTCTTATGGCAATGTATGAACTAGATGATCAAGCCCTAGATTTCTTGCAAAATCAACATCATTCAACATTCATATAACCTAACTAACATCATATAACCATCTAACAATCATCAATTTCATCCATAAACACACTAATTTCGAATTAGGGTTTACATTCAACAAGGTTCATGATCCAATCATTACAAACGTGTTATTCATGCATAATCAACGTTAAACAACATGTAATCAATCCAACTAACTCATTATCATCAACAAACATCAAGATTTCAGTCCCCAAGAACATCAATTCGCAGCCTAGGGTTCGGATTTATCAAGAGCAACATCAAACTTGTAAAATCTAACCTTTTCACGTGTATTATCTTGCAATTGATGTTCCTAACTTGTTGTAGGGCTTGAAATCGATCACAAACAGCCTCTAATCCTTGCTTCTTGGTCGAATTCGCAGGGGAAGAGGGCTGGGAAACTGCAGGTCACGAATGGGAGCATGTGGGGGCTAGGGTTCCCTTTTTTTTATTTTTTAGTTTGCACAATTTACCATTTTTGCCCTTTTTAACTTGTAGTTTATAAAATTCAGCTTTTAACTTCTTTTAAAAGCATTTTTAACCATCTAACAAATATATAAACTAGTAATAACCATCACATATTTTTATCTTTATAAAACACGCAACATACGAATTAACACACGCGTTTCCGCGTTACGCGATAAAATTCTCAAATAGTCTTTAAATCGCGTAAAAATATAAACATAACATAATAATCATCTTTCCAACTAGATTATTATTAAATTAACATTATTACTTATTTTTAAGTCACCAACGTCAAACGACAACTAGTGTGTGCTTACGACACGTGTATGCAAAACTTAACGGAACTAACGGAGTTTGGTAACGGAAAATTACCGGATGTCACATTATCCCCATGTTGAAAGAATTTTCGTCCCGAAAATTGCGTTACATGGTGAGCGTGTTCCATCACAGATCTACTGCATTGGCACACAGAAATTCGAAATCGAGTGAGTTTTGGATGAGTTGTCACATCATCCCCATGTTGAAAGAAATTTCGTCCAGAAATTTAAATCAATACCTTTGTCTGCAGACATCGTCTCGAACAGTTGAGGGTACTTAAGCTTCATTTGATCCTCACGCTCCCACGTGAATTCCGGTCCATGTCGCGAGTTCCAACGAACTTTGACGATAGGTATTTTGCTCTGCTTAAGTGTTTTCACCTCACGATCCATCACCTCGACGGGTTCTTCGATAAAGCGCAATTGCTCATCCACTTGAACATCTTCTAGTGGTACAATGAGTGTCTCGTCAGATAGACACTTCTTCAGATTTGAAACGTGAAACACGTTGTGCACTCCACTCAGCGAATCAGGCAAGGCTAGTTGATAGGCCACCGGACCTATTCTTTCCAGTATCTCAAATGGTCCAACATACCTCGGATTCAGCTTTCCTCGCTTGCCAAACCGAACTACGCCTTTCCACGGTGAGACTTTCAATAACACTTTGTCGCCAATTTGAAATTCGAGAGGTTTCCGCCTCTTGTCAGCATAACTTTTCTGTCTATCCCTTGCTGCAGCCATACGGTTCTGTATCTGCACAATCTTCTCAGTTGTTTCATGAATGAGTTCGGGACCCGTTAGTTGACTATCACCAATTTCAGCCCAGCAAACCGGTGATCTACACTTTCTCCCATACAAAGCCTCGAAAGGTGCTGCCTGTATGCTATTGTGATAACTGTTATTATAGGAGAATTCCACCAAAGGCAGGTGAACTTCCCAGTTGTTCCCGAAGTCAATCACACAAGCACGTAGCATATCCTCCAAAGTCTGTATGGTACGCTCACTCTGACCGTCAGTTTGTGGATGATAAGCAGTACTCATATCCAATCGTGTACCCAAAGATTTTTGTAGTGACTGCCAGAAGTATGACGTGAAACGAGCATCGCGATCAGAGATAATTGAGATTGGTACGCCGTGTCTCGAAACGATTTCCTTGAGATACAATCGGGTTAGCTTCTCCATCTTATCCGTTTCCTTAATTGCAAGGAAGTGAGCGGACTTGGTCAACCGATCCACAATGACCCAGATTGTGTCACAACCAGTATTAGTCCGGGGTAGTTTAGTGATAAAATCCATGGAAATTTGTTCCCATTTCCACATCGGTATCTCAGGTTGCTGTAACAGTCCGGATGGTTTTTGGTATTCCACCTTCACCTTCGAACAGGTCAAACACTTGCTCACATATGTAGCTACGCCTGCTTTCATGTTAGGCCACCAATAGTGCGCCTTTAGATCATGATACATCTTGTCAGATCCAGGATGTATAGAGTATTTAGACTTGTGTGCCTCGCTCATAACCAAATCCCTCAGATTTCCATAAACAGGCACCCAAAGTCTATCCATGAAGTACCGAATTCCATCCTCCTTCACTACCAATTGTTTATCCATTCCCCGTAATGACTCAGGACCACTGTTTTCCTCTTTCAAGGCTTCTATTTGTGCTTCCTTAACTTGTTCAGGCAATTGGGTACTGATCGTGAGTTGCAAGGCTCGCACCCGCCTGGGTTTAACTGTTTCTTTTCGGCTTAAGGCATCAGCAACTACGTTCGCCTTTCCAGGATGGTACTTGATAGCACAATCATAATCATTCAGAAGTTCCACCTAACGTCATTGCCTCATATTCAACTCTTTTTGCTCAAAGATATGTTGAAGACTCTTGTGATCGGTATAGATAGTACATTTGGTACCGTACAAGTAATGTCTCCAAATCTTTAAGGCAAAAACCACTGCACCCAACTCCAGATCATGGGTAGTATAATTCTTCTCGTGAACCTTTAGTTGTCTAGAGGCGTAGGCTATCACCTTATCGCGCTGCATCAGAACATAACCCAATCCTTGAATGGATGCGTCACAATACACCACGAAATCATCCGTCCCCTCTGGCAGTGCCAATATCGGTGCACTACAGAGTTTCTGTTTCAATAGCTGAAAAGCCGCCTCTTGACTTTCTCCCCATTTGTATGTTGTTCCTTTGTGGGTCAAAGCGGTGAGAGGTTGTGCAATCTTAGAAAATCCTTCTATGAACCGTCGGTAATACCCCACTAATCCCAGAAATTGTCGTATCTCACTCGGTGTTTTAGGTATGGCCCAATTCTTTATTGCCACAATCTTGGCAGGATCAACATGTATACCCTTCTCATTAACAATATGGCCTAGGAATTTTACTTCACGTATCCAAAAGTCACACTTAGAGAATTTGGCGTATAGTTGCTCATTCTTCAACAATTCCAAGATTAATCGTAGATGCTCTTCGTGGTCCTCCTTGGTTTTAGAGTATATCAGTATGTCATCGATAAACATAATAACAAACTGATCAAGGTAGGGTTTGCACACACGATTCATGAGATCCATGAACACCGCAGGTGCATTTGTCAACCCAAAAGGCATGACCAAGAACTCGTAATGACCATAACGAGTACGGAATGCAGTTTTGGAGATATCCTCCTCACGGACTCGGAGTTGATGATAACCAGATCTCAAGTCGATCTTCGAATAATAGCTGGATCCCTGAAGCTGATCAAATAAGTCGTCGATGCGAGGTAAAAGGTATCAGTTCTTAACTGTGACTTTGTTTAACTCCCTATAATCGATGCGCATTCGAAACGTGCCATCTTTCTTCTTAACAAAAAGGACAGGGGCTCCCCAAGGTGATGAGCTAGGTCGAATAAAGCCCTTATCTAAAAGCTCCTGAAGTTGTGATGACAACTCCTGTAGTTCGTTCGGTGCTAATCGATAAGGTGCTCTAGCAATCGGGGCTGCACCGGGAGTCAGTTCAATTTGAAATTCCACTTGACGATTAGGTGGTAATCCAGGAAGATCCTCTAGAAACACCTCGGGAAAGTCTCGTACGACAGGTATGTCTTCCATTCGCCTTTCCTCCGGTTGTTTATCGGTGACGAGTGCCAGGATAGCCAAGCGACCTTTTCGCAGTAATTTCTGTGCTTTCATATAGGAGATAATGCCCATCACTGCACCACTCCTATCGCCTCGGACTGTGAGAATTTCGTCACCAACAGGAATTCATATGATCTTCTCGTGACATATGACTTCCGCTTGCTTATTTGAGAGCCAATCCATGCCTACCACAACATCGAAACTTCCCAGTGTAACAGGCATAAGATCGATAGCGAAAGTATGACCAGCGAGTTCTATCTTACAATCTTTAAGAATGTGTGTCACATGGATCTGTTTACCGTCAGCCAATTCTACGGTATATTTGGATTCTAAGGCATAAGGGATACCACCTAGGAGACTACAAAACTTTAGGGATATGAAACTCCTATCGGCTCCAGTATCAAACAATACGGTAGCAAAACATCCATTTACAGAAAACCTACTAGTAACAGTAGTAGGGTCGTTTAGAGCCTCACCTGAGCCAATGACGAAGGCTCTCCCTTTGGCTCCATTATTACCACCGTTACCATTGCCATTTCCATCTTTGTTGTTGTTGTTGTTGTTGTTGTTCTGGTTGTTGTTGTTCTGGCCATTGCCATTACCGTTCCTCCTTAACTGCGGGCAGTTTCGCTTGTAGTGCTCCTCCTTTCCACACTCGAAACAACCCTTTGGAGTCTCCTGAGATTGCTGTGGTTTCCTAACCATCTCACCACGGCAATCCTTAGCCAAGTGCCCTATTTTACCACACCACTGACACTTGTAGTTGTCACATCTCCCAACGTGATGATAGTTGCACCGCGTGCACATCGGCTGTTTACCACCATAGCCGCTCGGTCCTTGATTGTTTGAGTTTGACTGGTTGAAGTTGCGATTGTTATCAAACCTTCTTTGTTGCTGTTGTGGTTGTTGTTGTTGTTGAGACTGGTGTTGACCACCGGATGATGATGATGCCCTATTGTTGTTGTTGGTGTTGGCGTTGTTGGTTGTATCCCACTTTCTTTTGTTGTCGGGCACACTTGCAGCAGCGCCCCGTTTTGGCAACCGCCCTTGCTCCACAGCTTCGTCAGTTAGTTTGTGGGCCAGTCGGATAGCTTGTTGTATAGTGGCGGGGTTAGAGGAAGTCACCAGGCTCCTAATTTCGGGCACCAATCCCCGGATGTAATGTTCCACCCGCTTGTGCATTTCATTCACCATTCCAGGACATAGTGTGGCCAGCTCGTGGGTTCTTGTTGTATAGGCCTCGATCTCGGAACCTTGCATTTTCAACTGCCAAAATTCCATCTCCAACTTTTGAACTTCGCTTCGAGGACAGTATTCCTCGATCATCATATCTTTGAATTCATTCCATGGGAGCTCATTTGCCATGGCCTGCCCTAGCATTTGCACTTGAGCATTCCACCAAGACAGTGCTGCACCATCCAGTGTCCCCGTAGCATATTTCACCTGGTCAGCAGGTGGACAGTTGCACTTCGAGAAAACGGACTCCGTTTTCTCACACCACCTCACCAACCCTACAGCTCCCTCGGTTCCACTGTAGGTGTGGGGTTTGCAGTCCATGAAGGACTTGTAGGTACATGCTGGCGGTCCTGCTTTAACACGATAAATATTGATCAGATGTCTTATTCGATTAACTATAGGATTTGACAAAAATTTTCCATTATCGTTTACCTGCGGCCTGTCCTACTTGAGCAGCAGTTAACGCTGCCCGGACTTGTGCATTTATTAGGGCTGCTAGTTCCGCAGGGGTTATATTTATGGTACCGGTGCCTTGGCCACCAGCACCTTGGTCACCGGCACCTTGGTCACCGGCGCCTCGTCCACGCCCGCGCCCGCGTCCTCGGCCACGTCCACGTCCTCGGGCGTCCATTATTCACTTTACATTCACAAATACAATAATGAGTAATGAATCAATTGAACAAAAATACCGTTGTTTGATGTTACTCATTGAAGTATAGTAAACAATAAGAAAGTAATGAATTTGTCATCACCACAACATTTATAACAAAAATAATAACCAAAGGTAAATAAATTTGCAAATGAGTCACAAATTATTTATCAATGTCAAAATTTGAGTTTGTTGTTCGGGTGGAGAAACAACTCTTCCCACATAGGTTCCAAAATAAAGAAACGCTACGTAGTCCAAATCGTTTAAAGGAAATTAGAATAGAATCATTCAACTATGTCGTGCCGTAGTGTACAGACATCGCTCGTGAGTCGTCAGACCCGGTGATGTTCCATGTCCAGTGCTGCCACCAATGCAGCAATCACCTGCTCGTTGGACTGCACCGGCCGCGGAAGTATAGGTAGTGGTTGTCCAGTGCTGGTCCTAGTCTGGGGTCTTGGTATAGGTACGTGTTCCCGGTACATAAGGTGATCCACAAACTTTGGGTAGAAGTTCCAGTCACGGGGAGGGTCACGTTCAGGTGGCACGAATGGTTGATCCCAGTCGAATTCACCTCGTGGATAGTCCAAACGAGGCCAGTCCAGTCCGTCGTCAGGCACCGGTCCAGGAGGTGGGGACTCGGGTCGTGTGGGTGATGTTGGTCGTTTACCAGGTGCTCTCGATGAAGATGCCATGCGGTAGAGAGTGTGATTTGCGTATGCCAATGAGTATACAGTAGAAAAATCAGGAACAAGTAACTAACTAACTGTGTGCGGTTATAGTCTAGTGTGTATGCAACCTAGTTCTCTATAACCAATGGCTCTGATACCAATCTGTCACACCCTCAAAATCCACGTGCGGAGTTTTACCGCGAGGCGTGTGAACAAACCAGGATCACAGTCAATAGTTACTCGGAACGACTCTATATGCTACGTTTAATGTAAATCAACCAGAGTTTAAACTTTAAAAGACATGCGGAAGCGTAAAGTAAATAAAACAATCCCAAAACATATGAAAGTACCATATGGCAAAACAAGTGCTAACCAAATAGTTTAAACCATAAGTAAAAGACGGGTAGTTATAAATCTCTAGAAAAAATATGCATGCTGACTCGTGAAGTGCTCCTATCAGCAATCTAGCTTAATGACCCGAGAATAGCATACTAAAAAGTCAACACATGGTTGGTGAGTTCAAGAGTTTGCGCATAAACATAACAGTTTATCAAGTGTGTATAAACATAACAGTTTATCAGTAGCGTATAATTAAGCATGTGCATTGTAATAGCTAGCTAGTCCATTAACAAATGATATTAATACATAGTGATTTCGACATTGAAGCTGACTGTGTTATGTTTGCCTCCCGTCACGACTTCACCATATCGTGACGAATAATCATAGGACAAATTGCACCCGGTTGACCTCGAGTCACACAGGTGGGGCTCGTCAGACCCAGTAGTACTACCCAAGTTTCCCCGCTATCCAATATTAATAATTCGAAAGTGTGAGGACTTTATCATAATAAACAGCACTATATTAATATCATACACATCTTAAATATATAAAGCGTTGTAAAATTTACCAGTATGCTATCTCCCCCAAAAGAGATTTAATAAAACAGTGGGGCATGAACTCACCTGATACGCGTGTTAGACAAGTAAGGTTTAACTTGACAAGGACGAGTGGAAAGACAACCTTCAAAGGTTACCTAGAACACACAAGTACATAAGTACATGTACACAGAAATCCCAAGAGAAACCTTAAGTGTTCTATAAACAAGAACTCAAGGTTCTATAAAAACAACATACATGTGACCTAGTTGACCCGTTTGACCCGTTGGTGACATTATGCGTTGTAAACCATTTAAGTATACATGTTTAACATTCCAATGAATCATATTTGGTGCTACATTCCCAATACATTGCTTAAATCATCATACTATGCACATATCATACAAGTTGTCCAATTCCTTAGCATCTAGCATGCTGAGTGTGTTCATAACATAACTAGTGTATCATATAACAGGTTAGATCATGCATAACCTACTTATATGACCTATAGCTATGATTTAGCATATATGGGTCAAAACAGATAATTTACCAAAAAGTCACACATACTATTCACAACGCATACAAGTTGCCTAGTACATGCAACATACATTAGTATGACTAATTCCAGTCCCAAACATGATGTCCTAGTTACTAATCAACATACCAAACCATACATGACCATCAAAGTGCAATAATCACCCAATAACCAAATAAACATTCCATACAACCCAGTTAACAGATTCTACCACTTTAGATATTCATAATAATCACTCTAGCATGATCCTAAAACCATGAATAAGCCAAATTACCAATTTCCAAGGTTCATGCACAATAAAGTTTCCCTTTTGGGAAAGTAATACCCAAAAGTCTAGTAAACACCCAACGTGTATCCAATTCATCATTAAGATACTATTTCAAGTTCATAACATTCATACTAACATGCTAACCACCTCCAAATATCCAAATTCCCAAACATCATACACAAAAGTTTCTACTTTTAGTAAGTCATGATCAACATCACAATTTCATGGATTTTCTTGCATAATTCAATTAAACTAACATCTAAGCATTACATCTAGCATCTTAGAATCATCAAATCATAAATTCCAAGAACCAAAAAGTTTCCTCTTATGGCAATGTATGAACTAGATGATCAAACCCTAGATTTCTTGCAAAATCAACATCATTCAACATTCATATAACCTAACTAACATCATATAACCATCTAACAATCATCAATTTCATCCATAAACACACTAATTTCGGATTAGGGTTTACATTCAACAAGGTTCATGATCCAATCATTACAAACGTGTTATTCATGCATAATCAACGTTAAACAACATGTAATCAATCCAACTAACTCATTATCATCAACAAACATCAAGATTTCAGTCCCCAAGAACATCAATTCGCAGCCTAGGGTTCGGATTTATCAAGAGCAACATCAAACTTGTAAAATCTAACCTTTTCACGTGTATTATCTTGCAATTGATGTTCCTAACTTGTTGTAGGGCTTGAAATCGATCACAAACAGCCTCTAATCCTTGCTTCTTGGTCGAATTCGCAGGGGAAGAGGGCTGGGAAACTGCAGGTCGCGAATGGGAGCATGTGGGGGCTAGGGTTCCCTTTTTTTTATTTTTTAGTTTGCACAATTTACCATTTTTGCCCTTTTTTACTTGTAGTTTATAAAATTCAGCTTTTAACTTCTTTTAAAAGCATTTTTAACCATCTAACAAGTATATAAACTAGTAATAACCATCACATATTTTTATCTTTATAAAACACGCAACATACGAATTAACACACGCGTTTCCGCGTTACGCGATAAAATTCTCAAATACTCTTTAAATCGCGTAAAAATATAAACATAACATAATAATCATCTTTTCAACTAGATTATTATTAAATTAACATTATTACTTATTTTTAAGTCACCAACGTCAAACGACAACTAGTGTGTGCTTACGACACGTGTATGCAAAACTTAACGGAACTAACGGAGTTTGGTAACGGAAAATTACCGGATGTCACACTAAAAGATGATGGTTTGATTCTATTTTTTGATCGTTTCTTTTATTTTATCACCTCTTTCTTTAATTCTTTATAAAAAAATATAAAATGTTCATATATGCAATACAATGTGGGTGCATATATGCACATTATCAAAAGATTATATATATCATGATTTTAAAAATCTATTTAAAAGTATTAAAATTATAAGCATTTTGATATATTTATATAATAAATATTATAATAGTTAAAGTGATTCTTTCTGATTTTTTACAGATATATGATTCTCAACTGAATATCCATAAGTATATATATATATATATATATATATATATATATATATATATATATATAGGGTAAGGTTCAAATGAGAACACTGTGTTATTACGAGAACTTGCGAGAACCCATAAAGATCAATAAAAATCATAATTTTTTTATTACAATAACATTATTGAACATATACATGATTATGATATTTTATGTATATGTATGAATTCGTAAGTGTAAACAAGTTTATATTGGTGTAAGTTTTACTTATAACTTTAAATATATATGTTTTTTTATAAAACTTACACCAATATAAGCTTTTTTAAACTTATAAATTTACACATATACATAAAAGATCATAATTTTTAAATGTGTAATAATATTATTTAAATAAAAAAATAATGATATTCACTTATATTGATGGGTTTTCGCAAGTTCTCGTAATAAAAGAGGGTTCTCGCTTGAATCTTTTCATATATATATATATATATATATATATATATATATATATATATATATATATATATATATATATATATATATATATATATATATATATATATATATATATATATATATATATATATATATATATAGGGTAGAAATCATGTGTTAACCCTCTTCAAGTGTGAGAACCTTTTAACTACACCATAACCCTTGATTTAATATTAAAAATTATTGATTCCAATTGAATGGCTAAGATTATTTGACGGACATTTTAGACATTTGTCCTCTTGACTCTTTATTGGAAGTGATGAACAATTTGTCACATCACTATCAATTACTTTATTTCTCTTTTCTTTCAACAAACCTAAAAATTTATTTAATAATTATTTTTGATTACTCTTAATCTCTCCTTCGATTCTCGTCTTGAAAATAAGATCAAGATGATAAACACTCCGACTATTATTGCTATACGTGATTTATAACCAAGAAAGTTGCTCCGTCTTGAAAATAAGATCAAGATGATAAACACTCCGACTATTATTGCTATACGTGATTTATAACCAAGAAAGTTGCTCCATTTTGAAGATGTTAATGGAACACTCCGACTATCAGGTCTGAATTTTTTTGCCGATCACCATGAACTTACTACCACAACCAACACCGCGACTAGCACTTCCCTTCCAGTGCCAGCAGTCGACCTCCACGACACCATCATCACTAGTCGGTCTCCACAGCACACCTTCGTCAACAGCACAAGCCCACACCATCATCGCCATCAGCACCTCCCTTCTACCATTGCCATCAACACCACGAGTACAACATCCCTAGCACTCGTACGTCTCTTCCATGACCACCATCAGGTTAGTTTTTACACTATTTTTTATTTTCTCTTCCCTAAAATATCATTAATTTTTGTTAAAAATTATAGCCTATTATGGATTCACTTTGACATCTGAAAAATAAAATGATTTGATGGTGAAACTTGTATATCAAATTATGAGATCGAAAATTACTTTCTTTTTGTTAGAAAATATTTAAACTTTTAAGATGCATATTCTTATAAAAAGGTGAAAAAATCATTTTTGCATATTATTAAATCAACTTAATTTTTTTAATTTTTTAGATAATTGGAGAGTGAAGGCTATCAGAAGAAAGACTACACTAATGATGATGCATAACATTTTATTTTTGTTGATTTTTATATGTGTTTATTCGATATAGTTCACTATAAGTAACTAAAATATGATGTAATTCACTGTAATTATTATGATTTTCATTCAAATAAACATGATGCAATTAATTGTAACTAAGTGCTTCGTTACATGTACATTTACTTCATGATTTATTGTTGTCAATACACTATGTTTCATCATTGTAATACTAAAATTTAGATATATTTTTGTTTATGCAATATGTTACATCAGTGTAACCCTGCACTTGTGTTGTTTACATTTAAAAAACGTTAATGGTGTAATTTTAATACAGTAGTGTAACTACAGTAGTATAGTTTTCTATTTTTGGTTTCATTACGTTACAATAGTGTAATTACGAGGTTTTGTTTTTGTTATAATGTAGTTTTTTTATTTTTTGTTTAATTAGTGTTGAAGTTTTGTTACATTGGTGTAGTTATTCATGGTGTAATTACATTGGTTTACATCGGTTTAACTTCATTACGTTGTTGTAGCTTTATGAAATGTGTTTTTTGTACGAATAGGGATGTAAATACGTACAGGTGTAATATGATGTAAATACGTACGGGTAATAATATGAACTTTAATCTAACAAGCTATTGTGTTTCAAATTTTTTATTGATTTGAGTATGTTTTTGTGTTTGATTCTAGGTTTTTTCTGTTGAACTTTATGTAACACCCCGAAAAGTCAAAACGAGTCATTAAGGATAAGTGGGCTTAACTAATGGGTATTTAATAGAAAAAGAAAGGATTATGGGCTAATTTGGGTTTATGGACAAGAGCTTGAGTAATGGAGGCCCATAATCAGCCCTTAACTCCAAAAATCAGCCACCATCTTCTTCATTCCAACCCTAAGTCCAAAAATCCGTAGAGAGAGAAAGTAGAGAGAGAAAGTGCAAGAAACTTAAGATTTGGAGCTTCTAAGATCAAGGGATTGAAGATCTGGGTGTTTGTGCATCAAATCTTAAAGAAAGGAGCAACAAACAAGGTAAGAATCGACCTATAATGCCTTCTGTAGATCAAACCCGGATTCTAGGGTTTTGGGTTTTGAAAAGTTGCAAAGAATCGCATAAAGGTCACATTTTTACGTATGAAAACATGTATAAAGCTTAGATTTAGCCTCATGGATGATAAACTAAGAGGTTGGACGTAAAAAGTTGTGATTTTGGGTTAAAAACGGACTGGTTCGTGATTTTTATGCGATCTGCGAAACTGTATATGCATCCAGCGAATTTGCATAATCATCCAGCGAAACTAAGAACATTTCCAGCGAAATTACAGTTTCGCTTGGGCGAAACTACAGTTTCGTTCGGGCGAAACTGTGGACCCATAGACATCGCGAAACTAGGAAATTCCAACGAAAGTTGGGCGCTCTAGGCAGCGAATCTGTCCAGCGAAACTGGCAGAAGTGCTGCCCAGCGAAACTGGCAGCGAAACTGCCAGCGAAACTGTGGGCGAAATTAGGAAGAAAATGACGTTTTTGTGTATTAACTATCGTGCAGCTAGAGTGTTTGGACTATAGCTTAAGTAACTTAGGATTGAAGCTATTTGCTAAGTTCAGGTGAGTTCTAGATCCCCTTATTTAAACGTTTTTCTATGTTTTTGGGGCTATTATGCATAGTAAACATAAGGTTTTCAAGATAAGGATTTCAAGATGCTTTAACAAGAAAATACATTTTTCCTAAAGTAAAATGTGACACTTAAATAGCTCAAAATAATTTTCGGGCGCGCTGACCTGGCAGCCCGGCCCCAGCCAGGGGCGTTGCCCCTTGGACCCCACTAGGGGCTGCTGCCCCTAGGACCCCGCTGTCAGGGGCTGCCGCCCCCGAACCCCCGCTGTCCCGCGGAGGGTCGGTTACGTGTTATGATGACTAGTATTTGGTATGCTGTGTACTTAATAAGCTAAGTATTATAAATATATTAAGTGAAAGATAATACTAATGAGAAGTGGAACTTAATGAATGTTACCCCCGGGCCCATTTGACGATGAAAAGTCTTGCAAGCACTATGATAGACTTCACATATGTGAGTCTTATGTATGATGATGGATCCGTATTCATGAGCGGGCTATGTGCCTGCTAGTGTGGATCAACTGTCGGGGGAAGCTACCATGAAGATGTGTACCGACGGGGATCGATCGACCGTCGGGGGTAGTGACCATGGATAACGTGTACCGACGGGGATTGACATTCGTTGTCAATCAACATGGAGATCTTGCTTTGTGCAAACTCGCCTATGATGAAGTGAAATGAAATGAAAGAATGAAAGATAATGAACGTGCCTAATGCGATGAAAAGTAATGTTTGTAGTATGATGTGTGCGTGTTCATTATGTGAAGGATAAAAGATTATATTTTCTTATTTATATAAAACTAGAACTCACTCAGCGTAGCTGACTTTTTATGCATAATAGTGGGCAGGTAAGCGCTGAGGTTGAGGATGGTACCGTGGAGCTACTTGGAAATCTACGGATGGCATTCCTGTTAACGAAGTCCTCATTGTAATTAATGAACAAGTGATATGTTTTGTTTACAATTAAAGGACAAATGTATGAGTACGATGGGGTTTTAAGTTTTAAATGAATGTTTAATTATCTTCCACTGTAATGTTTTTGTTAATAAGCTGATTTTGTGCTATGGTTAACCAACTGTGAGGTTTCCCGGGAACGGGGCCTTACACTTTATTGTAACACTATGTTTCTTTATTGTAATTATGAAACTTTGATATTACAAATATAATGTAATTCATTGTAACTACTAGGATTTACATTCAAATGAAGATTAAATAATTAAAAACTTTCAAGACTATATTGAAATTAAAGAGAAAAATGAGACGAGTTTAATGGTGTAATTTTTATAAAAAATAATAAACTATATAAAAGTTATAAAAGTTTTAAAATAAAGGGGTAAACTTTTCTTTAAAGAAAAGAGAAAAAATAAGGTGAATCAAAAGAGTGTAGGTTGTGACACTTGTCATCATCATATTAAAACTGAACATTTAACTTTTTAAGAGATATGGAAAATGTTTAAATAACCTTTTCTATTAAAAAAATAATGATAACACATGGCATGATGTTATCTTTCTAAAATTAAATTAATGGATAAAAAATAGTTAAAGAGTTCTCATAATAAGGTAGGGTTCTCATTAGAACCTTACTATATATATATATATATATATATATATATATATATATATATATATATATATATATATATATACCTTACTATATATATATATATGTGTGTGTGTGTGTGTGTGTGTGTCACACCCCCGCTTATAGCGGAAACACGAGGATGCAACGGACGAGTTTGTCATAACACTTGGTTTGTTTACATAGACATAATATATGCAAAGTTCCTCGTGTCATGACGTCGCCCGACACAATGGTGACTTGTGTCGTGGTTAGTCAGTTCCACGACTAACATAGTCTATTAATTCAAGAATACATACACATTGCTCATAAATGAAAACAAACGATGTACAATACTAATGCAAGCCTATTGAAATCCTGAGGGTCTCTGCTAAGGCATCAGCTCTAGCTATGCTCTTTGATTATGATCACCTGAAAAGATATGCTCAAAAATATCAACACATAATGTTGGTGAGTTCCGCAGGTTTAAATTGAAAACATGTAGTTGATGCTGTATAGAATTTGATGTGGAATCATACTGTTATAAGCAAGCAAAACCACATAACATGTGTTTTAGACAACCAAACCTAATGAAGTTATGCATATAAATTAGACGGAATATATTCACCCATGGCCTGATTGCTGGCAACTGTGTTGGTAACTCACAAGTTAACCAATCATAGATGGGTGGGGGTGTCAACCCAGTAGTACCACCAATACCTAACCGCGGGTTCCCAAACTGGAAATTAGTGGTTGTAAGATGATCCATAGAATAAAACCATGTATGTATGCAAAACAGTATCACGTTGATTCCAAGTATGAAAAATTGTATGTAAGATTGTACAGCATTGAAAACGGGTGAGCATACTTTTCCCCCATTGATTGAAAACATTGAAAACTTGTATAAGCATAAAAAGGGGCCACGAAACTCACCTTGAATTGATATAATGAACAAAGAACTTCACAGAATAAGGCAATGCACGATCAAACACGATCAACACCTATTATTGATTGTAATTAAGTCTTTAAAATGTATTCAACGTGAATAGATATATTTGATCGGATTCGGGTCAGTTCGGTTTGACGCCCACGATTAGTTATATATATTTGAGTGGGATTATAAATTTAGTGATTTATCTATTTAAGTTTAATTAATTTAAAATATATTTTATAAGAAATAACTTATAATTATATTCGTAAATAATTTGTGAAATTATATGCTGTGTAATTTCTATGATTCTCGTGATTATTTCATAATTAAACACCATTTAATGTCTATTTTTATAAAAATAATTATTTATATTATTTATAAATATTATTTTATAAGGATTATTAAGGTTTTTAAATAAAATAAATTTACAGAAAATGTTTATGTAGTATTTTAAATAAGGAAAGTTTATAAAAATTATTTTTATAATTTTTAAGAATTTTTCGGTATTTTATTGAGGCTTAAAATGGCTTAAAAAAATAGTTGAGGGTGCCCGGGTTCGAACACGGGACCTCCAACTCATAAACACACCCGCGTACCAGTGAACCAAAGGCCTCAGCCGCGGTGGTACTCGGTTCCAACAGCTTTTAAACCGTGTTCCCCTATTTCCCCTAAATCCCCTTAGAACCCTAATTCGATCTGGGTTAAATTGAACACGAATTCGATCTTGTTAACAGTTACATTCATGGGGCTTTTGATCCCCATGTATAAACGACTATATGTATGTGTTTAATTACCTGTTTACGAATCAAATTGATGATAGAACATATAAGAACAGGCCGCGACTAACTTGAATCCGAATGATGAACAATCTTTGATGAAAATCAAATTAATTGTACAGACAGCTTCGAATGATGCTAAAGATCAATAGCCCTCTGTCAATTTCGTGTATTAGAACCCCTATGTTGGAATTCGAATGAGTTGCAGGTCGAGGATGAAGATGGTGATCGATAATGGTGTGTGTGTGTTTTGTTTGCAATTAGAAGCTGCATTCCATCAGGTTTAAATAGATGATCGATTTAGTGGTATCAATTTGTTTATAATTGTTGTTTGAGTGGATTAATCGACCATTGAACGGTCGGAGATATAGTGATAAAGATTATAGCCGTTAATTTGACCGTTTCTACACGTTTTATCAGATGTATTGGGTTCGAATCTTGTTCACGAGGCGATTCGGTGTAATTTGAGCTGCTAAAATCGGGTTTTCAAGTGATTTTGGTGGTCGCTGGCGTCTGGCCGGAGTTTGGCCGGAAAAGGTGGCCGGAAACACGGGGTTGGGCGGGGGTTGGGTTTGAAAATTAAAATTTACATAAATGGTCCCTGCGGTTTGTGTTTTGTTATTTTATGTGATAAAATTCCTTTTAAAGTTTCAGAAATTACACAAACCCCCCTGAACTTTATTATTATTATTTTTATTATTATTATTATTATTATTATTATTATTATTATTATTATTATTATTACTATTAACACGAACGTGTATACGTGAAATTCAACTAAAACGATATATATATAAAAATAATAAATACGTAAGGATAGTTAACACTCACGGAATGAGTACACGAAGTTAATACGATAAATAGACTATGAACATACGTGAGGATTGTTAATACACACAGTGAGTTAACGAGCTTAATGTTAATTGCCGGACTGGTTAGTGACAGATGTCACACACCATCACATTCACCACATGATCTTCAACAAGAAGAATCATAGGTTTCCTTATTGATTTGAATATCTTGAACGTTTCTAAAACTTTGTTCATCAGAAGGTGAACATGAAACCATAGGTAGATCATAACGATTCTCTTTTTCTTTCTTGATGCAGTTTGTGTTTTCATTTTCTGAGGTACACTTTGAAGAGCTGATGTCATCCTCTGATGACTCGTTGTCAGCCATATCATCAAATCCATCTGTATCATCTGAGCTTTCACACAAATGCGAAAGTAGGCCCACAATGTTTTTTGCTTGATATTGTGAGATGTCACAATATATATATATATATATATATATATATATATATATAGGCGAATGTTACGGATCGAAACCATTGCAAGGTATGGGACTTGTCCCACATCGGTTGTATGGGCAGTTGATGTGGGATTTATAGGCCAAATGGGTTCCCTCACCCATCAGACTAGTCTTTTGGGTTGAGTTCTTCCGTTTGGTATGTAAAAGTGGTATTAGAGCCAACCTCGGTGTAAGGCCCCTTTCCCGGGAAACCTCACAGTTGGCAATTCATAGCATAAAATCAGTTTAATAACAAAACATTGCAGCGGAAAATAATTAAACATTCATTTAAAACTTAAAAACCCCATTGTACTCATACATTTGTCCTTTAAATGTAAACAAAACATATTCCTTGTTCATTAACTACAATAAAGACTTCATTAACAGGAATGCCATCGATATCACCCCAAGTAGCTTCGTGGTGCCATCCTCAGCATCAGCGCTTACATGTCCATTATTATGCATAAAAAGTCAGCTACGCTAAGTGAGTTCTAGTTTTATATAAATAAGAAAATATAATCTTTTATCCTTCATATAATGAACACGCATACATCATACTACAAACATTACTTGCATCACATTAAGCACGTTCATTATCATTCATTCTTTTATTACGTTTCACTACATCATAGGCGAGATTGCACAAAGCAAAATCTCCATGTTGATTGACAACGAATGTCAATCCCCGTCGGTACACGTTATCCATGGTCGCTACCCCCGACGGTTGATCGATCCCCGTCGGCACACATCTTCACGGTAGCTTCCCCCGACAGTTGATCCACACTGCTAGGCACATAGCCCGCTCATGAATACGGATCCATCATCACACATCAGACTCACATAAGTGAAGTCTATCATAGTGCTTGCAAGACTTTTCATCATCAAATGGGCCCGGGGGTAACATTCGTTAAGTTTCACTTCTCATTAGCATTATCTTTCACTTAATATATATATAATACTTAGCTTATTAAGTACACAACATATCAAGTACTAGTCATCATAACACGTAACCGACCTTCCGTGGGACAGTGGGGATTCGGTGGCGGCACCCCTGATAGCGGGGTCCTAGGGGCAGCAGCCCCTAGTGGGGTCCAAGGGGCAACGCCCCTGGCTGGGGCCGGGCTGCCAGGTCGGCGCGCCCGAAAATTATTTTGAGCTATTTAAATGTCACATTTTACTTTAGAAAAATGTATTTTTCTTGTTAAAACACCTTGAAATTCTTACCTTGAAAACCTTATGTTTACTATGCATAATAGCCCCAAAAACATGGAAAAACGTTTAAATAAGGGGGTCTAGAACTCACCTGAACTTAGCAATTGGCTTCAATCCTAAGTTACTTAAGCTATAGTCCAAATACTCTAGCTGCACGAAAGTTAATACACAAAAACGTCATTTTCTTCATAAATTCGCCCACAGTTTCGCTGGCAGTTTCGCTGCCAATTTCGCTTGCAGTTTCGTTGTCAGTTTCGCTGGGCAGCACTTCTGCCAGTTTCGCTGGACAGATTCGCTGCCTTGAGCGCCCAACTTTCGTTGGAATATCCTAGTTTCGCAATATCTAAGGGTCAACCTGGGCACCGGCGAACTTATCAGCGAAACTGTAGTTTCGCAGTAGCGAAACTGTGGTTTCGCTGGAAATCCTTTAGTTTCGCTGGATAAATGAATAGTTTCGCTGGATGAATACTTAAATTCGCTGGATCGGGGCCCAGTTTCGCTGGATGAACAGAAACTAAGAACC
>CM044013.1:64014328-64129328 GCA_024085815.1 Flaveria linearis | reverse complement strand
GGTCGATTTTGGGGTCGAACCGGTTGCACCTTCGATGCAAATGGTCAAGGAAGTTGTGCAACCGGTGATTGTGGGTCCAATCAAATGTCATGCAACGGGGCTGGTGCGACCCCACCCGCCACCCTAGCCGAGTTTACCATCGGGTCAGGATCAAACCTCCAAGATTATTATGATGTGAGCCTAGTAGACGGGTACAATTTACCAATGGCGGTCGATGCCAGTGGTGGAACGGGTGTTTGTGGTACGACAGGATGTGTGACTGATTTGAACCGAATGTGTCCTTCTGAGTTACGAGCTGGAGACGGTCAAGCTTGTAAAAGTGCGTGTGAGGCGTTTGGGAATCCGGAATATTGTTGTAGCGGGTCCTTTGGTTCGCCTGATACTTGTCGCCCATCGGTTTATTCGCAAATCTTTAAATCCGCCTGCCCGAGATCATATAGCTACGCGTATGATGACGCTACTAGTACGTTTACGTGTACGGGTGCAGATTATACCATCACATTTTGCCCTACATCAACAAGGTAAATTCATGTCATTTATGTTGTTGTTTAATTGAACACAACTAAATTTTAAAATGAAGCTATAACATATACTCTCAATAGATTGTTATTATAAAAATTGTGTAAAAATTATAACATTTTTTATTGTGTATTTATCAAAACTCATAGTGTGCTTATAATAACATTCATGGTAAGAAACAACTTTTTATGTGTGTTTATGTATATATAGAGAGAGATGGACGTTTATTTCAGTAACAAGAATATGCTAATAATTGTAAAACTGGATTATGAACTTGTTATTTAAATGTTCTTACTTTCTTTCCCCTACTACTTTTAATACTTTTATATACTATATATAATTGAAATATGCATTTTTATAGTTTTTAACATAATATTAATTTCGAAAATAATATAAAATAATATGTTTGTATATGAACAAAGAAATATAAGAATGTGTAAGTCACAAATTGACCGAGAAAAGTTTTAGCACTGTTTTTGAAACCGTATTGGCTGGCAAAGTAACTGCTTTTCTGTAGTTGTAGAGTACATGATACGATAATAATCGTATAAATATGAGATTGATGTATTCCTTTTGTAAATTTCAGCCAAAAATCATCAACGGATTCATCGGTACCAACCTCAACCGGTTCAACGACGAATGGTTCACCGGTGATCCCTAGAGCAACCGAACCGGATGATGTTGCTAACGGGTCATCATGGCTACCAAGTTTTGCGATTGGAGGATCATCAAGACCATCTTCAAATAATGCCTTCACATTGACAATAATCTCATTTATTGTTTTTCGGTTTTTCCAATTATGAGAATATATTATATTCAGACGAGAATTGTAATTAATCGAGAATTGATTAACCAAGTTTAGAGATACATTAATCAATTTGTATTTTAAAGAAAATGTCATGTAATTATGTCTTTGTTTTTGTACGATTGATGACTTCATCATCGTTAATTCTCTATATATTAAAAGGCAAGTTGAGAAATAGGAATTTTTAGTTTGTTTTTGGTTTGGCCATGCATCTTTGATGGCTTTGGCAATTGCACCCCTCAACACATGTTTAAAGCAGAAAAGAAGAGGAACACCGAACACACTCTTTTTACATCGGTACTTTTGTAGAGAGAGAAAGCTCTCTCTAATTTCGCCGCCTTCTTTCCCGTCCATCATCGTCGCTTGCGTGGACGCCGCCGGTGGTCTCTTATGACTGCTTTTGGTGGCATCTGTCGAGGCAAGAGGGAAAGGCAGAGATAGCGCGTGTCATGTGGATCCTCATGGCCGTTGGTTGTGGCGGATTTATGGTGGTTTGCTCTCTCTATTTCAACTTGATTTTGAGGATTCAGATGGTACCGTTCACGCGGCCGCCTCTGGTTTTCCACCTAGGTTCAGACCGGCAGGCCCTCTGCCTCAAAATCGGTGATTTCAAAATGGTGAAATAGTGGAGAAAGGGCGTTGCCGATTTGTCCTTGTCGTCGTCTTTATCGGCGGCCTTTGGGTTGCCCAGCTTCGTGCATGGTGCCGCGGTGCTGGTTAGTATAAGCTCATGGAGCCGGCGAACTTCGTATCGTCCGCAGGTTGCTTTCTGGTCACAAATCTTAACCCTGGTTTGTCATCTGCCACCGTTGCCACTGACGACCTTTCGGTTGACCGGTGGCATGCGTGGTGGGTTGGTTATGGTTAGTCGCCATCCGAGGTTTATGGTTACACCTAAACCTAATAGTTTGTTGGATTTATGGATTTTTCATGCTTGCTTGCTATTTCACTGTTGTCTGGAGTTTTGTTTCGGGTATATCTGATCTTAATTCTTACTCCTGGAGTTTTTTTTGTTGGTCTGCTTCTGGGTGCTTATTTTTTGTTGATGATGATGGCCAAGGCCACCCTAAACCATAATCTTCAGCTTCATAAGTCAATGATGATGACAACCTGTCATCTGAGGCCCTTATACCTCTGTTAGTTCTGGTTGATTATTTGAGATCGGTGGGTTTCTTTCGGGTTTGTTGATAATGGTTGCTATGGTATGTGAATGACAGTGTTCATTCACTCACTCTAGGGGTCACCAGCTATATTACGATTGCAGAACCCATTTGTTATAACCATTGCTATGATGACTGCGCTGGAGGTGGTTTCTTGGCGTGGCATGCTTGGTGATGGCAGGTGTAGTGTTCTACACTTGCAACCAAAAACCCAGATCTGAGCCAAATGCTTCATGTTTTGAGTTTTTTTGATATGTTTTCTTACTTGCTTTATTAACATATATTCATGTATTACAAGAGAAGATTAGAGAAGATTCTTAACTTGTGAACTTTTTGAAGCAAACTTTTAATGACTTTGATTTGGTTTGGTTTAGATGTCTTGAGGTAAATTATGTTCTTTTAATCCCCATGCACCTTTGGTTATGTCAGTTCTTTAGAACAGATTGTAACTCCCTTAAAAAAAGTCTATGATGATAAAAACGTGATGATCAAAACAATATGTGTTTATCTGAGCCTCGATTTAAGAAGTATTTAGTTTAAGTGTCTCTTTAACGACGGTGATGATGGGTTGTCTCGGCGTTGGTTTTATCTGTTTCCAAGAAGCGCAACGCGCTTCGGAGCATTACAACTAGTTTAAATTAATAACTTTTAGTTTTAATCTCTTTTTATTTTATGTTTATCAAGTGGCCAGTATATTGAATTCATTTAACTAGAGTATAACATGCAAATTTAACAAACTAGATTTTCCAAGCGAGAAATTCTGTCATGATCCCATATATCAAAACGCAGATGCAGTAACATGTCGCAACAACGGTCATTCCTATGTTAACCTCTAGCGCACCTAAGAAAATGCACACAAAACACATCGCAACTTGCATGTCGTCGTAAAACTGCAATGCGTACTCTGTTATAAAGTGAGGTCACTACACCATAAAGCATAAAAGTGCACTCCACCATAAAAAGTTGTACTACTTCGTAAATACAATACCAAAAAACTCGATTTTAAATACAACTTCAATTAAAAAAAGAAGATTAATTGAAACGTTGACAAAAAAATCTTAAAGACAGTCACGTATTTCGTTTTTTAAAAATAGTAACGAAATGCAAATATTATTATATCCATAAAAAGTAAAAGATGTTGCCCATATTATAAAATATGTTTTTGTATGGGTGTTAAGTTATTAACTTAGCCTTAAAGTTTGAGTTTCTATAAAACTAAGATACACTATCCTATGAAAAAGAATTGTACATTCTTGTTTTACTTACACTACAAGAAAAAGGATTTTTTGCGGCGATTAATATCGTCACAAAAAGCTCATTTTTCGTCGCAATATATTATTTGCGACGAAAATATCGTCGCAAAACTGTCGCCGTAAAAAAGTGGTCGCAAAATGTTATTTGCGACGAAATTTGCGACGATTTCTTTTGTGGGCTCCACTTATTTTAAAAAATGAAATTCCGAGATAAATCTTTTGCGACGATATTTTTTGCGACGAAAGCTTCTTTTTTGCGGCGATATATCGCCGCAAATTTTTTGACCAAAATCTTTTTTGCGGCGAGACTTTTCAATATATTTTACTCTTTTTTGCGACGACATATCGCCGCAAAAAAGAATTTTTTTTTTAATAATTTTGCTGCATTTGCAGCAATCCACCCAGATTTTTCTGGGTACCAGACCAAACCTGCTGTTCCAAATCAGTATACACTATCAAAACCATCAAACCAATCGCAAAACATAGCATATAAACAAAAAATTGTCCAAATTTAAGAAGTTAAAAGTTACACAAACCAATGTTTTAAAATAGTCATAACAATCACTAAAAACCATCAAACCATCAAACCATCAAACCATCCTATGACGACCCACCTTCATCATCTTCATCTTCTTCATCTTCTTGAGAATGACCACTTCTCCTCAACACGCTCTGAACTTGGCTTTGGATTTGACTTTGCATTTGTGCCATCATATTAGCCATCATCTGTGACTGCCATTGTTCTTGCTCACTGGCCAGTCTCGCTGCTACTATCTCCTCAACCTTAGATTGTGAGAACATCCGTTGATCTGTTCTATGAGGTGGCGGTGGGGGTTGGGAAGGCACGCTTGGTATTGGACCGATGCCACGTTCCCACCCGGGCCGCTCCCCCAACACCTGTACACAAATACGCATATACATCTATTTTACATCCATACATCCATACACAAATACACATATACATCCACACACAAATACACATATACATCCATACATAAATACACATATACAACCATACACAAATACGCATATACATCTATTTTAATCACAATTCAACATACATATACACATACACATATACATCCATACATAAATACACATATACATCCATACACATATACATATACATCCATACATAAATACACATATACATAAATACATATATACATCCATGCACACATATACATACATTCTAATATATACACATACACATTCATACACAAATACCCATATACATTCATACATAAATATACATATAAATCCATTTTAATCTCAATACCCATATACATTCATACACAAATATATATTCATTTTAATCTCAATACCCATATACATTCATACACACATATACATACATTCTAATATATACACATACATATTCATGCACAAATACCCATATACATATGCACAAATATACATATTAATCCATTTTATATATCCAGAAATATATTTGTATAACAAATAAGAATTGGGAACAGATACATCCATACACAAATATACATACATTCTAATATACATACACAAATCCATACACACCTGGTGTATGATCTGTTTCTCTGACATTTCTGGATGTTGTTGTTGAAGCGCGACCATTTGCTCCTTTATAGTTTACAAAAAAAAATAAACAATGTTATATATATGGTGATGTTATATATTACTTTATTTTTATAAAATTGTAAGACGTTTACATTACTTACATAGTATGCAGCGGGTTCAGGTTGATAGAAATTACCGCTTGAATCGGTATAGAAGCGACGATATGCTAATATGGCACTCCCAGATTCATCAGAACCATCTTCCCGCTGTAAACACATTTTATAGTTATATAATAATATAAAAGTAACTTACAAACACATAAAACAAGTTATAAACACATTAGATTAAAATAACTTACAAACATATAACGACATTGGGCTAAAGATGTCCGGCCGCCATGTCCCTTGATCGTCTGCTTCCCTTTGTTGGACTTATTGGTTGCAGACCGAGCCTTGACTTCAGGAGAAGTGTAGTAATCCACATAGCCTTTCCATTCAGATTCTTGCATATCAGGTGGCACAACATCAGAAATATCAACCCTGTCCTCCCCGCCTATTTTGCTAAAATGCTTTTGCTTGAACCGGTATTTGTGATCTTTATACCAGTTTGCAGCATATTTCTCAATGCCTGCCCTCAGGCCTTCGTGGGGAGTCATATCAAAATACATCTGCAAATTATGAAAACAAATAGCTTAGTGTATATATATTTAATCACTGAATTTAATTATCAAAAACTTCACCTGTAAGTCAGGCCAGATAGTCGCCTTCAAATCTGCAGGTATCTTTCTCCAGCTCTTGTAGTTTTGAGGAAATCTGTCAACGATTGTGCCAACCAGTGAAGCAAAGGTCGCCTGATTGACACCCACAGGTTTGTAGGTGTCATACGTACCTTGCTCAAATTCAATTGTGAGCAAATTTCCTTGTGGATTTCTCTTTCGCATACCTTGAAGTGTGGTCTTTCCACGCTTGCCTTGTCCTGCAAATTGATAATAGTATAAAAATTCTATATTTTCATTTTAAAAGATAATAGTATAAAAAATTCGTCATACTTCGTCCGCTGCCGCTGCTGGAGTCATCACTGACCTCGCACTGTCGTGGCAGCTGCCACGATCGATCATCATCGGGAGGACCACCACCAGGTGGACCACGGCCATAGGTATCCCCACCGTGACCTCGGGCCACGTCTGCATCTGTAAAAAAAGATTATATTAGCTAAACACCTAATTGAAAAAACAATTCAATAAACATAATAGATCAAACATAATAAATGATTAGGTTAAAATTAAAATTACAATCAATCGGATTCATCGGTGTGATAAAATCTTCTCCACAATCATTATTAAATTCGTCTGATTCATCATCTGAATTATCAGAAACGTCAATAACTTGGTCTGCATCGTCGTCTTCACCCTCATCCGTATCTTCATATGTCTCGTCCTCTACATTGACATGCTCAAGGGAAACATCGACTTCTGTAGCTTCATCTCTACTCATACCATCATAAGTTAAATTATCTAAGTCAGCAGACAACAAAAGCTCAGATGAAGTGCTGCCATGAATTAAATTTGCTTCATTATTTTCCATTATAATATCTCGGTCCCAAATCTTCCGATGATTCACCTCTTGGACGACCTTCCAATGTCTGATTGATTGAACTCTTTGACTGGCTTTAGACGGTTCGTCAAGATAAAAAACTTGCTCTACTTGTGTTGCAAGAATGTATTGATCATTTGTAAACCATTCAGTTTGGGTAGAAATACTGGTTATGTTATTCTTAATGACACAAAGTTTGTTGTTATTAGTTTTAAACCATTTACATCGAAACAACACAACCTTACAACGGTCTAGATAGCCTAGCTCCAGAATCTCTTCCAACAAACCGTAATACTTTGTTCCATCTTGACCAGTTGTTGAGATGCCGCTATTTTGAGTTGTACGGCGTACGTCTCGGCTATGAACTACAAATCTCACACCGTTAACTATACAAGCGGTGTAAGAGTTTGCATGTCGTGGTCCATTTGCTAAAGCAAATAACTGAGGACTAACACTAGATTCATCATTTACTCGCCGACGGTTGATCTATTTGAAATAAGAGAAAATTAGGAAAATTTGTATAATCGGTTTGTATAATCGGTTTTGTAGAAGATAAATCAAGGCTCGGCAAAACATTCTGTGCGATAACCAGATCCACGCGACAACAAGAAGTCACGCGAGAAGCTACCAGTGCGAAAGACCAGATCCATGCGAGTCGCAGACCACGCGATAGACTGATGCCGCGCGAAAGCTTGATCCACGCGAAAGGGATCTCGCGCGAGAACTCTATGTTTAGTATAAATATCTAGTTTTCGTTTTGTAATTGAGTTAGTCATTCATTATCATTGTATCTGTGCGAAATCGCACAAGACCTTTTATAGGTTTCTGTTTATCAATCAAATATCATCTTTTGTGATTCAATTCATTGTTCTTCTACTCCAATCTTGTTTATATTCCGCGTTCACAAGATTGAGATCGTGTGTTACTGATCTTTGGGAGATTTCAGAGGTTTTACAATTGGTATCAGAGCATTAGGCTCTTGAACCACGATTTGGAGAAGAATTGGATTGAGTTCTACCTGATTTTTGAAGAATTCATCATCGATTACCTTAGATTCTGAGATGGAAAAGTTATGCTGCTCGATTGTGGAAGATTTGGACTAATCTGGACCTAATTGAACATAATTAGTGGACTTTAAGCTTAATTTTGATTAAAATTGACTTAAAATTCATTAAAATTGGATTAAAATGAGTTTGATCAAACTTAATCAGTGAATTAGAGGTGAAATTCGCAAGAACAAACAGTTGGTAATCTGTTTCAGCACAAAATCGATGTTTTCGCTTGATCTGCAAGTTCTCGCACGCGAAAAGGTGTTGTTTTCGCAAAGACAGTCATTTCACCTTTTTGTGCGATTCGCATAAAAAGGTATCTTTGGAATTTCGCACGAAGAGCTACCTCGCGCGAAAACTCTTTCCACGCGAAATCTGATTTCGCACAAGTTTGTATTTCGCACGAGAATTCTGATTTTAATCTTTCTGCTCATCATGGCTTCAAATACACCGAATTTGAAGCATCTTACTGCTTCACTTCATCTAGACACTGAGATTGGAACTGGTAACAAGCCACCGAGGCTTTTATGTGAAGATGATTATACCGATTGGGCGTTTCGATTTGAAAGATATGTCATTTACACGGAACCTAAAATGTGGAGATCCATTCAATATGGTCCTTACATTCCGTTGTACAAAAATGACAAAGGAGAAATGGTTCAGAAACCTGAACATTTGTGGGATGAAGACGACATCAAGAGACTGGAATTGGATGATAAGGCGTATGCTGCAATTACTATGGCTCTTACTACTGAGATCTCACAAAAGTTTCAAGAGTTCAGGGGTGCTAAAGTGCTATGGGATGCTCTGGAATCTCAGATAATGGGCAACAAAGACATGAGAGAGAGCAAGAAGGATATGTTGAATCAAGAATTCAACATGTTCAATCACATTGTTGGTGAGGAATTGGAAGCTCAAATGGCCAGGTTTGTTAGACTGGTCACAAAAATGAAGAGTGCTGGTATTACTATGGAACCAATTACTGTGAACAAGAAGTTACTCAACTCACTTCCTTACAGTTGGAATAACAACTGTACATTGATAAAGAGAACCAAGGACTTGTATACTCTTCAGTTGACTGATTCATCTCAACTATCAAGTCATATGCTATGGATGATAAGCAGCGAGCTGCTAATCATCTCAGTTCTCTAGGTGCTGAAGGAACTGCTCTCTACGCAAAGATGGCTAGTAATCCAAATTACTATGTCAGTTATACACAAATGTGTCAGCAACAACAATCGGGAAGTGCAGCTTCTTCATATATGCAACCAGCAGTAACTCATCAAGTTCATGTACCAGCAGCTCAACATTATTCCCCCATCATCCACCAACAAGTCTCTCAACCTCAAGATTCTCATAGTGGTCAACATGCTTATGTTGCTACCACTAATCCATCCAAACAGACTGTCCAAATCGCTGAGGAGCATCTTGCTCTTTTCACTACTTTCATGACAAGTTATGAAGCTTTTATGGCCGGAAGACTTTCTGCTCCTAATATTCTTGTTGATGATCTTCAACAAGTTAATCCGGATGATGTTGAAGAAAACGACATCAAATATCAGATGGCCATGGTAGTTTACAGGGCGAAGAATTTTGCTAGAAGAACTGGAAGGAAAATGTTTGGTGTTAATAATTCTAGCAAAATCGGTTTCGACAAATCCAACCTGAGGTGTTACAACTGTAACAAACCAGGTCATTTCGCCAGAGAGTGTACTGAACCAAAAACAGGTCAAAATGAAGCCCCAAAGAAGATGGTTACTGTGGAGATAGAGCAGAAGAAAGACAAAGCTGGTACTTCTAGTGGCAATAAAGCATTAGTTTCTCAAACAAATGCTGAATACGATTGGTCTGATCAAATGGAGGCCCTTGATCTGACTTTGTCTCATGCACTCATTGCAAAGATTGTGCCAGAACCAGAAGAGGAAGAAAACTTGTTTGCTGAATTCGTGTCTGATGATTTGTTGGAGGGCTTGTTTGCTACAGAAGAAGAAGAGAAGGAGAGAATTGAAGAGGAGAAAGAGAAAGCTGAGAAGAAAGAACAGGTTGAGAAGGTTGATGAAGAAAAGATTGCGTTTGAAGATGACACTGTTGAGCTCACAGTCAAAAGTCCATGTATTAATCCAAAGACTGTTGTTAGTGCTCCAGTGGAAGAATCAGATGGTGAATTGAAAGCATTCATGGTGAAGAAGGTCAAAGAAGCAGAAGGAGAAACTTCAGAACCCAAGGTATATGATGACTTATGTCAAAATGCATGTGTTGAGAAAGTTCAAAGATACAGAGTTCACAATGAAAGCCTGATAATGGAAGTTGAAAAACTTCAGTATCAAGCTAGTAAACACAAGTCAAATGAAAGGATTTTTAAAGAAAAACTTGAAGGTTTAAACAAAACAATTTATAATTTGAAATTAAATCTTCATGATAAAGAATGTACTAATAACGACTTGACAAATAGAAATAATGAACTCGCTCTAGAAATTAACAGACTCAACAGTGAATTAGCCACGGTTAAATTGACTGTTGAGAAATTTGAACTTTCATCAACGATGGTTGAAGGCATAATCAAGTCACAAATGACTCAGAAAATCAAAGGAGGAAAATGTGGTGTTGGGTTTTCGAACATTGCACCTCCAATTAATCATGATTATTCATGTTTACCTTCATCTGAGAACATCTGTGATTCTGATATGGTCTATGGGATTGGATTTTCTCCATCTCAAAACATAAAACCTTCTGTTAAAATAAACTTATCAGTTGATCCTATCATAGCACCCAAAACTAAACAATCATCTGAAAATCTTTTTGCAGATAAAATGAAGGTGGATGGGTTGGTTGAAGATTGGGAGAGTGAGAGTGAGGATGAGAATGAGAATGAATGTTTAAATAATAAGAATGTAAAAGTTTCACAATCTGCATGTACTCAAAATTTGTCTGGAAATGAAAAGAAGGTTGATTTGAATGAGTTGCAATCTAATAGTAAAAATCATTTGAATGCAAATCAAAGGGCTAATCAAAAGGAAAGAATTGAAAAGGATTTTAAGAGTCGATTCATTTCTAAGGGTGTAATTGAAAATGAAGAACATATTTTTAAAGAAACGAATTCTCGATTCTTTAAAAATAAACTTCATTATAATGCTAACCTTGTGAATCAAGATGTTTGTAGCACAGATTTGCAAGTGAATAATTCTTCTGCATGCAATCTCACAATTCAAAAGCCTGGTCCTTCTCCAGCACCAATCCGTATATCTAAGCCTGGTCCTTCTCCAGCACATTCAAAGTCTGGTCCTACTCCAGCAAAGACAAAGACTGTTCATATTCCAACACCAATAATTTCTCAAGTCAAAATTGCCAAATCTCCGAATCAAAGTGGTCATAATACTTCAATTTCCTCGAATCTGCAAAAGATGAATTTGCAATTGTCAAACGAGACAAAGATTCGAGAGACTGTGGAGAAAGTTAAACCTAGTCAATCTGACTTTGGTTTTTATGACAATTTTCATAATTGTAATCCACAGTTTGTTTTCCACACACAACTGAAGAGATGCTTTCAGTGTGGAAACACAAATCACTTGGCAAATAATTGTCCTTTTAGACAAAAGTCATTAAGTAAACAAAGATTTCATAATTCTATTTCTCATAATAGAAAATTATTTTTCACACGTGGAAAATTATCAAATAATATGAAATCAAAGGTTGCTAATGAGTTTAATGTCAAACGGGATAAGAATTTGACCAATGATATAAAAGAAAATGTCAAGCCTAAAAGCATAAATGAAAAGAATGATGTGCAAACAAAATATAATACTCTTAAATCATTTTGTCTTGCTGCAACTCAGAATGTGCTCAAGTCATGTTTGACTTGGGTACCAAAATCTAAGTAATTTGTTACTAATGCAGGGACAACCGCAAAAGGCTACTGAAAGTCTATGGCATGTTGATAGCGGTTGTTCAAGACATATGACTGGTAACTTATCATTACTACAAGATGTGCAATCATACAACGGAGGAAGAGTGATATTTGCAGGAGATAGAGGAGGACGAATTACTAAACGGGGTACAGTTACAAATGGCGTCCTGAGTTTTGAAAATGTTAATTTTGTTGAGGAATTAAAACATAACCTGCTAAGTGTGTCTCAAATCTGTGACAAACAATATTCAACACACTTTACTAATAACGAATGCTTAATATTAAAACCAGGTTTTGTTGTTCTAGAAGAATGGGTTTTGATGAGGACTCCGAGAGACAATGACACATATCTTCTTGATATGCATTGTTCTAATTCTTTGGTAACAGCCTCTTGCCTATTATCCAAAGCCTCGGAGAATGATTCCATGTTATGGCATCGTCGATTAGGACATGTCAATCTTAAAAACATGAATAAACTTGTACGTGGAAATCATGTAATTGGTTTACCAGAAAAAGAATATCATTTAACTGAACATTGTTTGTCATGTTCAAAAGGTAAACAACATAAACTTCCTCACAAACCAGTTGCACACAACTCAGTCGAATCAATCTTACAACTCTTACACATGGATCTTTTTGGTCCAGTAAGTGTTCTAAGTTTGGGTCGAAGATCTTATTGTTTGGTTGTTACTGATGACTTTTCAAGATTTACTTGGGTGTTTTTCTTAGCATCTAAGGATGAGACTCCACATCTATTGATCAAGTTCATTACTTTGGTGGAGAATCAGACTGAGAAAAAGGTAAAATGCATCAGAAGGGACAACGGAACAGAGTTTTGCAATCAAACTCTGAATGAGTTTTGTGAATTTAAGGGAATTGCCAGACAATTCAGTGCTGCTGGCACTCCACAACAGAATGGGGTTGCAGAAAGAAGAAATAGGACATTAATTGAAGCTGCTAGAACAATGATCTCTGCCGCCAAATTACCTTTGTTCTTCTGGGCAGAAGCAGTAAATACTGCATGTTATGTTCAGAATCGTGTGTTAATCAACAAAAGATTAAATAAGACTCCTTATGAAATCTTTTATAATCACAAACCCAAAGTTAAATATTTTAAAGCCTTTGGTTGTTGTTGCACTTTGTTGCATACAACTGAATCATCGTCAAAATTTTCTGAAAAGGCTGATGAATGTTACTTTGTGGGATATGCTGCCAATAAGGTTGCATATCGTGTTTATAATAAAAGAACTAGACAAATAATCGAGTCATTTAACATTGATTGGCACGAACTTAATATAACTGATGCAGGTTCAGCTCCTTCATGGGTATATGATTATGAATCTTTGTTCATAAATTTTAATATTTCTAAATCTTCATCTGCAGATTCTAATTCTCAATCAATCACCTTGGATAACCAAATAATTGAGGAACTTCCTTCTTTGATATCTGATGATTCTGCTACTGCTTCATCATCCAAAGATATTCCGACAGCTTCTGTACCAGTATCTGCCTGTTCTGAGTCTTTAGATATTTCTTCAGAACAAATTCCTACTCAGGAGCTGGAAGAATCGTTGAGTTCTCCGTTATCTTCATCTTCTTCAGACACTATACACACACCGATAGAGATCATTCAGGTTCCATTTGATGAGTCTCCTACTGTGTCAACTGCTTCTGAAACTCCTATTTCAGATGACACAATTGATGAAACTTATGTGCCTCTATCTCAACATACTGAAGAAGTTCTTGATAATGTTGAACATATTACAAATTTGGAAGATGGAATGGTTGCAGATGAGATTCCTCAATTGAGAATACATAAAACTCATCCAACTGAAGCAATCATTGGCCCGTTGCACGAAGGTGTAGTTACCAGAAGTCGATCAGGAGCAATCAACACATGTCTGTATGCTTGCTTTCTATCACAAATAGTGCCCAAGAATGTGGAAATGGCACTTAAAGAAAACAGCTGGATAGAAGCAATGCAGGATGAGTTGATGCAATTCAGAAGCTCAATGTTTGGCATCTTGTTGAACTACCAAAAGATAAGCTTCCGATTGGAACAAAGTGGATTTTTCGAAATAAGACGGATGAAAAGGGTGTTATAGTTAGAAATAAAGCACGCCTTGTGGTGCAGGGATTTTATCAAGTTGAAGGCTTAGATTATGAAGAAGTGTATGCTCCAGTTGCAAGACTAGAAGCAATACGCATTTTCTTAGCCTTTGCCTCATTCATGAACATCAAGGTGTACCAGATGGATGTTAAGACTGCGTTTTTATACGGAGAAATGAAGGAAGAAACCTATGTTTGTCAGCCTCCTGGATTTGAAGACCCAGATCATCCTGATTATGTTTACAAGTTGGATAAGGCTTTATATGGTTTACATCAAGCACCTCGTGCTTGGTATGCAACTCTGACTGAACATTTGCTTGCAAATGGTTATTCAAGAGGTGCAATTGATCAAACCTTATTCATCCGAAAATCAGGCGATGATATCATTTTGGTTCAAATCTACGTCGATGATATTATTTTTGGCTCCACAAATGATAGTATGTGCACGGAGTTCGAAGAGGTGATGAAGAAGAAGTTTGAGATGAGTTCACTTGGAGAAATTTCATTTTTCTTGGGTATTCAGGTTACTCAATCTGAGACGGGTATTCTCATTCATCAAGAAAAGTATGTTCAGACAATTCTTGAGAAATACAAGTTTCAAGACTCCAAAGTAGCTTCAACTCCAATGGCTTCTCGTCCTACTCTTACTCCGGATCCATTAGGCGAATCAGTTGATCAACATCTTTACAGATCGATGATTGGTTCCCTTATGTATCTCACTGCAAGCAGGCCGGATGTTATGTTCCCTGTTTGTCAGTGTGCCCGCTATCAAAGTGATCCAAAGGAATCACACATGAAAGCTGTCAAGAGGATTTTCAAGTATCTCAAGGGTCAACCCAAACTTGGTCTTTGGTATCCTCGAAATTCCGATTTCAATTTATTTGCTTATACTGACAGTGATTATGGTGGTTGTAACTTAGACAGGAAATCGACCACAGGAGGATGTCAATTCTTGGGCAACCGACTTATTTCTTGGCAGTGTAAAAAGCAGAACACTGTCTCTACATCCACTGCCGAAGCTGAATATGTGGCTGCTTCGAGTTGTTGTTCCCAGCTTGTCTGGATTCAGCAACAACTTCTCGATTATGGTCTTAACATTTATGACACACCAATTTGGTGTGATAACACGGCAGTTTTAAACATCGTGAAAAATCCCATCCAACACTCAAAAACTAAACACATAGACATCCGCATACATTTTATCCGCGATTGTTTTGATCGTAAACTTATTCACCTAAAACAAGTGCCGTCAACTGAAAATATCGCTGATTTATTTACCAAGGCGTTTGATCATTCTCGATTTGATTTCCTAGTGCAATCATTGGGAATGATTAACTTTGGATAAATTGGTTTAATGAATCTTCACAAAAAGATTTTTCAGTTTTTAATAATGAATAAAATTGCAATTGTTTCTTTTTCTTAAAAGGACAATCACAATTTTAGGGGGAGAAAATTAGAAAAGCAAGTTCTGAAAAATATTTTTGATCTTAGGGGGAGTTAAGATCAAAGGATTGCCAAAATCACAAAGAAGAAATTTTCATGCTTAAATGAGAAATGATATTACAAAGTTCAAAACGAGTATAAGTACTTTCAAAGGCTTAAATACGAATACACTTGGATTATGTTTGATATGTTGATAGGCTTTACTTTCAGAAATGAAAAGATCATAATTGAGTGATTACACTTGAATTAAAGAAATATGATTCAGTGGGGAACATATCAGGATTATGTGTCAAAAATGTTCTAACACAGACTGAGAGATATAATCTTGTCATACTCAAGCCTGTATATGATTGATTCAGTGATTATCATACCTATATATGTATATACAAAAGATAAACAACATATACAAAAAGAAACAAAAAGGAGAAAAATACAAAAAGAAAATAATTGAGCAAAAAGATGCCAAAAGGAAAAGGCCATATAGGATAAAAGATGCCAATAAGCACAACAAATCAAAAGATATGTCTATATGACATACATACTATATGGTATATATTTTCTGATTTTGAGGATAGTTTTTAACTTTGGAAGGCAAAATCGAAAGATGGGGCATGTAAGTCCGAATGGCTTGTAAGTCCTAAACATCTTGAGAGGGCAGACGTAAGTCCGAATGGCTGTCAGTAAGTCCTTAAACTTGTTAATATTCCGGGTTAAGAATTATTTCTCAGGCTAGTTATGCTCAAATAGTTATATTTAGGATTACAATAAATGGTATCACTGATCATCAATGCATGGTTTAAATCAAATTGGGGTGACTTGAAAAATCTCAATAGTGTCTTGAAGGATAATAATAATTCTACAGAAGTTCTGATTGTGGGATCCACTGACTTATATCAAATTAACACAAAACATGATATATATATCACTCATTATGTTTCTGAGTAAAACATGAAGTATAAGTTTAAAGCGGACAACAGATATTGACAATCAACTTAACCAGTTATTTTAAATAAAGCCGGACAGAGTCTTAACTTGACAAAAGAACTATATGATCTCATTATGAAAATTTATACAAAACAAGCAAATCCGATCTTGCTTCTTTAATTGTGTTCATTCTTTTGTTATTTTGTTTGTAAGTGTTTGTTTTTTTATTTCACTTTTATAGTGTTTTATTTTTATAACAAATAAATAACAAGAAAATATTTGAAAATTGAAGATTCATTAAGTTAATTAATCACTTGGTAAATAACATTTTATGTTGACTTTGATTCATTGAAAATAAAAGGACTTAAGGTTGTGTAAAGGTTTTAAAAGATTTAAAAAATTGAAAATTTGAAATTCCTTATTTCGCACGCGAAATAGAGGGTCACGCGAAACAGAAGGTTCTGCGAAATTGGTTTTCGCGTGACTTGTCTGTGGTATAAAAGGCACAATGTTCTAGACAAAGCCACTTTTCGCTCAAAACCTACCCGAAAACCCTTTTCGCTCACATACCCGAAATCTCCTCTCGCATACTTCAAACATTACATTATCTCACTCATCTTCTGTTATTTTGATTCACATCATACTCAGTACGTGTTTAGTGTGTTTTTCAAGGTATAAAATGTTCGATTTGGTTACTGTAGATCTGAAAAACTAAGAGGAACTTAACATCTTGAACTTAAAATCTAAATAAATAGACTTAAATGATGAAATTGATAAATGAAATTGACCTAATAGATCTAGGCGACAGCAATGATATGCATTTCATGGATTAAAATCGATTTTTGAAAGGTTAATTTGAAGTTGGGGGTTGTGCGAATCGCACCAGGAACTGAACAGTCGCGAAAACGATTTCTCGCGTGAATTGGGTTCTCGCATGAGTCTTGTTTTTCGCATGAAAACATTTTTCGCAAACTTGTTAATTTCGCATGAAACAGCTTTGTCGCGTGAACACATTTCGCACATATTGAGTTCTCGCATGAATTATGAGTTTTCGCTTGAATCATGTTTTCGCGTGACAGAAAAATTCTAAAAAAAAAAAAAAAAATTTCTAAGTGTTGATTTTGTTGTTGTCATACATGGATTTCTCACTTATAACTTTTGATAAAATCATAAGTGAATTACATGTACTCACATGTGACTGAGCCTTGAAATGAAAAATTTTCTAAGTGATAAAATTTTCTAATAATAAGACCTTAAAAGCTAAAATGTTTTAAGTGTTAAAAATTCTATATGCATAATTAAGTTATTATCAACAGTGTTCTAATTTTCAATCTTATTTGACAATGCAGATGGCACAAATGATCTTTAACAAGAATCATAATTGTGTTGCATATTTGGATGAAGTTCCTGAAGGGAAAGAATTATTTTCTTCTATGATTGAGGGGCTGAAGAACTCACGGATTGTTTATTCTATTTCTGCTGATCCAGCCATCTATGCCGAACTGATAGACTCTTTCTGGAGCACTGCTGCTCTAGAAAAAGACGAAACTGGAAACCAGATTATTACAGCAACTGTGAAGGATAAAAGGGTGATAGTTTCTCAAGCCATACTAAACAGAGTTCTTCTGTTTAATGACCAAGAGGGAGCACCAACAAGATTAGATGATGATACTGTCATGGATTGTCTATCTCGGATGGGTTATGAGTATAGATATCCAAGTTTGGAGAAGAAATGGTTACCACCGTACTGGAAATACTTATTTCATGTGGTGATTCATTGTCTGAGCAACCTCAAGGCTGGGATGGATAGCTTGAGTGCAGTGTTTGGCTCATTACTAGTTTCATTGGTTGATGACATTCCCTTTAGCATATCTGGGGTTATATTTCAGGAGATGGTAAAGAATGCTACAGCAAATCCTGGAAGGAAGTTCATTATGTACCCGAGATTTATCCAGTTGGTGATAAATGATGCTTATCCTGAGCTTGCTACTCAGAGATCTCCTAAGTATGTTGTACAGACTGTGAAGAAGGAGATTTTCTCACATCTAACTGGAGCCAGAGGCAACAAATGCTCTGGTGAAAGTTTTGCCAAGATCGGCAAATTTTCTGAGATTGATGAACATGATGATGAAGTTGCTGAAGGTGATCGTGCTGATGATGCACAGACTGGTGCTTCTACTTCCTATACTAGAGAAAATATAGATGAAGAGATTGAAAAGCTTTTTGAAGATGAACCTACACATGAAGGAGGAATGGAAGAAGTTGTTCATTCTGCTTCTAGTTCCGATACTGTTAGTGATCAGATAGGGAATGTTCCTTATGTGATTCAGACTGATCCAACTCCTTCTACTCCAACATCATCTCGACCCAGAGAGGAAGACAGGGACACTGATTATGTCCCGGAAGAGTCTCCTAGTACATCATCGCGTCGCAAACGAATGGCAATAAGAAAAGACTTCCCATCGAGAAAGAGAGGTCGTGGTGGTATTATTCCCAGGAAACCACGAACACAAGTGGTTATTACAGAGGCTGATCAGACCACTTCTTCTGAAGTTCAGAGATCACCTGCAAATGTGATCACGAGGGAAGAATCTCATGTTGATACGACTACTGTTAGTCCTGAAACAGAAACTGTTCCTGTTTCTGGAGCATCTAATGTTCCTGTTTCTGGTTTCTCTACACCTCCTCATCAGGAGAATTTGGAATTTGATGTTGATACACTGTTGAATACTCCTCCTGAGTTTCAGAGAAGAGAGGAATCAACAAGTACTCCAGGTGCTATTACTTTAGAAGAACGAATAAAGAACCTGGAGAAAGAAAATTTTGAAAATATGAAATTGATTGCTGAGTTGAAGAAAAGTAATGAAGAAAAGTCTAATCAGATAACCATGATTCATCTTGACTCAGCTATCAAAAATACCAGATTAGCATCTCTTGAGCAACAAATGAAAAACATATTTGACTACTCATCTGGGTTGGAGAGACAACTAAACGAGCTTAGAGAATTTATCTCTCAGACCTACTTTCATCAGCCACAGAACATAAGATCTACTACTGTGATTGGTGAATCTAGCAGACGATCTCCAAGCCCACCTCCCACTGAGATAGTTCCTGAAAAGGAAACGGTCAACGAAGCCCAAACATCTACTGTACAGCAAAGTGGTAGCACTACTGAAGATGTTCCAGTTTCATCTGAAGTACCTATCACTGAAGCGTACACTTCTACTGCTTTTGTTGAGCCAGAACACATGGTTACTCTGCCCATTGTTCATGAAAGGGAGGATGAAGAGTTAGTTGATTATGCTGATTCTGATGATGATGAGGATGATGATGATGAAAATGACGATGAAGATGATAATGATGATGACAATGATGGTGGAGATGATGATGGAAATGATGGTGGAGATGATGGTGGAGATGATGGTGGAGATGGTGGAAATGTTACAGGTTCTTCTTCAAGTCCTACTGGAGAGACTAATACTGACAATGTCGATAGACCAAGTGTTAGTAATCCAGAAGGATATGATCCAATAGACCCTGCCACAGAAAGTGTGTATGAAAAGGAATTATATTCTTTTCAACAAACTTCATCTGAAACTGTTGAAGAAGAACTTGATATTTTTGAAGATCTGGAGGAACAGACTGAATACACAGATATTTTTGGCAACAATCTTCAAGAATTATTCAAGGACATTACTCTTGAAGAAGGAGAAATTCCTACAGAGACTGTGAGTGGTGAAACTCCTACTGATACTACAAAGACAGATACTACTGGTCATATTGCACTATACACTAGAGGAGGTTTACAGTTCAAAGCACCACCACCACCTACTGAAGCTCACTTTCTGTTTATATCTAAACCAAAACAAAAGTATGGTGAAATGTCTCATGTTATTAGCTGGGCTTATGATGGTGAGAAAAGAATGTATGTTATAAAGAGAAGAAATGGAGAGATTGATTATATAAAGAGCACACAAGACTTTCATACTTTACGTGCTGCTGATTTATACTCTATGGGCAAAGCTCCATTCTTCAATGAGAGTAATCACAGTGAAGCTGAGCTCATGAGATCAATGATAAGAAGGGAGATGCGCACAAATTTCAAAGACTTTAAGACTGCAAAATCGAAGTTGATAGATGACTCAACACGAATTGATGAAAATACTAAAGCTCCAATGAAGATACGAGTCTATCAACATCCTAAATTTATCAGAAAAGTCCCTGTGCATGCTCCAGTTCCTCCACACTCTTTGAAGCAACTTCTATCCTGGAGATGTGAAAAGGATTCCGGTCACGCTGTGATCAAATGTATAGACAAGTCTTATCGAATCATTGATCCAGCAGACTTAATGAAGTTTGGCAAAGACGACTTATCCAAGCTGTTACACTGCCCTATCTCAGCTGATGAGTCTGTTTATTTTCTATCTTGCCAGTACGTATGGATGATTGACCGGATCCTGAGGAATAAATGGTATGCTTATGCTGGATCTTACAAGAAGGCTAACGTTGACTTTGATTGATCATGTTTCACCGAGCCTAGGGGGAGATTGTAGAAGATAAATCAAGGCTCGGCAAAACATTCTGTGCGATAACCAGATCCACGCGACAACAAGAAGTCACGCGAGAAGCTACCAGTGCGAAAGACCAGATCCATGCGAGTCGCAGACCACGCGATAGACTGATGCCGCGCGAAAGCTTGATCCACGCGAAAGGGATCTCGCGCGAGAACTCTATGTTTAGTATAAATATCTAGTTTTCGTTTTGTAATTGAGTTAGTCATTCATTATCATTGTATCTGTGCGAAATCGCACAAGACCTTTTATAGGTTTCTGTTTATCAATCAAATATCATCTTTTGTGATTCAATTCATTGTTCTTCTACTCCAATCTTGTTTATATTCCGCGTTCACAAGATTGAGATCGTGTGTTACTGATCTTTGGGAGATTTCAGAGGTTTTACAGGTTTTATACACAAATGAGTTTACCTTCTGTTTAAACCAGTTAGGAAAATTTGCTTCCAAGTCAGTTCCATGCGGCATTTGAGTAATAAATTCACTATAAATAATGTTACTTGCGTTAATAATAATCACTATAAAGATAACTTACGAAAACACAACCCGAAATAGAAAATACTTACTCTTTGTATTCTTCGATCTCAGAGCTGTTGTTAAGGACAAACCAATTTAGATTTGCCCAAAGCACACCATCCATTTTTTATCAACCCCCTTGCTGATAGGTGTGCATAGCGATTGGAAGACATAAAACTCACGTGTGGGAACTGGGGCGTCTTCGTTTCTGTCCGGCCGATTAAATCTCGTCGGTACACCGTCAAGATACCTTGAACAGAAAGTTAAGGCTTCATCTGCGACATACCCCTCCGCAATGGAACCTTCGGGCCTAGCCTTATTTCTAACATAATTTTTCAGCTTTTTCATGTATCTTTCAAATGGATACATCCACCTCATATAAACTGGCCCACCTTGAATGGCCTCCTCAGGTAAATGCATAACTAAATGAATCATTACGTCAAAAAATGACGGAGGAAATATTTGCTCGAAAGAACACAAAATTTTAATCAACTTCTCCTCAGCATCTTGCATGTCAGATGACATCAAGTTCCGAGCACAAAGTTGCTTAAAAAATAAGCACATCTCAATTATTGGTGTTGAAATGTTTTTATCCAAGTACGCTTGAGCACCAATCGGAAGCAACCGTTGCATCATTATATGATGATCATGTGATTTCATCCCCGTTATTTGGGTATCATTATCGGTTACCTTATGTTTAAAGTTAGAGCCAAAACCATCAGGTAGTTTTACTTCCTTAATGAATTGACAAAAAGACTCCTTTCGGCGTTTGAAAAAGAGAACTTGGGATGAGGCTTTGAGAGCTTACCGCGATCGTTATCTACAAGCCACAAGTCACGTCGAATGTTTCATTGTTCTAACACCATTCTTGCCTTATTAGTGCCTTTGGTTTTTTCCTTGTTCATCATCAACGTATTCAACAAGCTCTCGCACACATTCTTTTCGATGTGCATGACATCCAAATTTTGTTTTATTTGAATTGAAGACCAATATTCAAGCTCGAAGAAAATAGAACGCTTGGTCCAATTCAATTTAACATCGGAATCACGTTTTCTCTTCTTACCACCAAACTGAACATGTTTCCCAGAAATACGGGGCGGCAATTTATTAAGTTGTTCCAAAATCTGATCATTAGTTTTCCTGTTAGGAGGACGTCTAGTCTCGTTCTTACCATTGAATGACTTGTCCTTCCTCCATTTATGATTTGTTGGTAACCATCTTCTATGCCCAACATAAGCAGTTATTCCCAATACATGAACAGATGGAGTGTCTTCCTTACATGTTGGGCATGCAAAGTAACCTTGCCCACTCCAACCAGACAAGCTACTACGAGCAGGGAAATCATTGATAGTCCATAAAAGCATTGCACGCAATGTGAAGAAAGTGTTTGTAACCGCATCTTTTGTCACCACTCCGTCCGACCAAAGACTTTTCAATTCATCAACCAATGGTCTTAAAAAAACATCAATGTCCTTCCCAGGTGATTTAGGGCCAGGGATTAATAATGTCAGCATGAATGAAGACTCTTTCATACATAACCATGGCGGCGTATTGTATGTTGTCAATATTACCGGCCACATGCTATACGACGTACTCATGTTCCCAAATGGATTGAAGCCATCAGCAGCCAACCCTAATCTAACATTTCTAGGTTCTTTGGCAAAATCAGGATACATTGAATCGAATTCTTTCCATGATGTACCATCCACCGGGTGACGTAACTTACCATCTTCCGTGCAACGTCCAGAAGCATGTCATGTCATATGCTTTGCAGTGTGTCTTGAGCTATAAATACGCTTTAATCTAGGAATTAATGGAAAGTAACGCATAACCTTGTTGGCAACTTTCTTCCCCTTAGTGTTTGCGTCCTTCCATCTACTTTCATAACATATTGGACATTTTTGCAAATCCTTGTTATCCTTCCCCCAAAATAAACAACAGTCGTTCTTACAAACGTGGATCGATTCATATCCTAACCCAACTTTCTTCATTATCTTCTTGGCTTCATAGTTTGACGGTGGGATTTTAGCAAGCGGAAATGCAGTTTTCAGAAATTCTAACAATTGGTCAAACGATGTATCGGTCCATTTATTGATGGCCTTCATGTGACTCAGTTTTGCCAAGAAATCCAATGAAGACATCCCGTCACAACCGGGGTATAGTTCGGTGTCGGCAAGTTTCAGTAATTCAGCAAGTTCATCATTTGTATCACTCGGTGTATCTGTTGTGTTCATTGGCTCGTCGTCGTCGTATGTGTTGTCCTCTTGTGGGACATTCTCCTGACGAACATCGTTAATAAAATCATGTATTGGGTCTGTCGTTTGAGGTATGAGTGGAACTACCGGTGACGGAACATATGATTCACCATGATGCGTCCACGTTTTGTAAAATCGGCAAAAACCATTATTATGTATGTGGCGCTCTATTGTTGGAAGAGGAAACCAATAACTGTTATTGCAATTATTACACGGACACCGAGCTTTATTTTGGCCATTCGTATAATTCTTACACCTTTCCATGAATGCTTTAAGACCAATCAGATATTCTTTAGAAAATTTATTTTCTAAAGTAGTCCAAGTCTTATCAATCGTCATAACTGTGTCTACAAACAAATATTAATTATCTTAACACATTTAAAACTAGAGAAATACAAACACAAATACACATATACATCCATACACAAATACACATATACATCCATTTTAATCACAATTTAACATTCATTTTAATCTCAATTTAACATACATACACACATACACATATATGGATATCCATACACAAATACACATATACAAACACAAATACCCACATATACGCATACACATATACATCCATACACAAATACACATATACATCCATACACAAATACACATATACATCCATACACGAATACACATATACATCCATACATAAATACACATATACATCCATTTTAATCACAATTTAACATACATACACACATACACATATACATCCATACACAATCACGCATATACATCCATTTTAATCACAATTCAACATACATATACACATACACATATACATCCATACATAAATACACATATACATCTTAAATATCCATTTTTTCATAACCATAAAACTTGCTAAACCTAATTCAAACAAATACATATATATTAACACATAATTAACATTCCAAATACATACATTCTTATATTCATACATACACACATGTTATCTCAACTAACTTAAACACCCATGTTCATAACCATATAAAAACAAAATTAGGTAAAATACATACATTCATCTCATTTTAAATTAGGCAAAACACAAAATTAGACAAAATACATACATTCATAACCATATTAACACACTAAACACATACATTCTTAAATACATACATACACACATAATACTTCATCTCAACTAACCTAAACACCCATGTTCATAACCATATAAAAACAAAATTAGGCAAAATACATACATTCATCTCATTTTAAATTAACACAAATTTAACAATCTAAATACATACATTCTTATATCCATACATACAAAATAAATCTCAAAAACCGAAACAACTACAAATTAACACACTAAATACATACATTCTTTCTTATATACATACATACACACATGTTAAACATCTATTTTTCATAACAATAAACATCTATTAAACATCTAATTTCAAAATATTAACTAAAACTTAACATAAAATTAGGTAAAATTCAGTTTATTACCTGAAATCAAGAGTGATGGTGGTGGCTACTCTTCTTGTAGTGATTGCTTGGACTTGAGCTAACCAATGGATACGGACCCTGACTGGTTAAAAAAGCACAAAGAAATACCGAGATCAAAATCATCGAAGGATGGCTCTCAGAATATAAGATCCCTGTTCACGCTAACTAGTGATATATGAATTCAGTGGCGGATCTAAAAAATATGAAGCAGCATATCCATTAAATAAAATGTGTATTTGTCGGGTCAACACAATAATATTTTCGTTTTCAAAGTCAAAAGTGTATTCGGGTTTATTAGCTTCATGTAAGTCCATTATGGATATAATATTTACGTAATACATCTTGTAATTTACAAGTCACTATCATTGATAAACAAAGTTTGTGATGCACAGAGTAGCTAGGAACTATAAAAACTAAAAATATTTATGATATTCAAACATCCCTATATATAAACATCTAAGATACGTAATAATACCCTCTAAATACATACATTCTTATATCCATACATACAAAATAAATCTCAAAAACCCAAACAACTACAAATTAACACACTAAATACATACATTCTTTCTTATATACATACATACACACATGTTAAACATCTATTTTTCATAACAATAAACATCTATTAAACATCTAATTTCAAAATATTAACTAAAACTTAACATAAAATTAGGTAAAATTCAGTTTATTACCTGAAATCAAGAGTGATGGTGGTGGCTACGGTGCAAAGGAGGAGGCGGCGGTGGTGGAGCGACGGTGGTGGAGCAGCGGTGGTGGAGCGCAGCCTGTTTGAAATGGCGGTGGTGGAGCGACGCGCGATGGTGCAGCAGCGGATGTGGCCGGTCGCCGGGAGTGGGAGTGGGAGTGGGGTGGGGGTTGACGGTCGACGGTCGCCGGTCGCCGGTCGCCGTGGGGGTGGGGAATGCGGTGAATGGGGGTGAGGGTTGAATGTGAAGACCAGATCTAAAAATCCCGTATTAAAACTGTGCAGAAGCCTTTTGCGGCGACGTATCGCCGCAAAAACGATTTTGCGACGACTCTCTTTAAGTAAAATAAAAATAAAGTAAATATATATATTATTTTTTGCGACGAAACATCGCCGCAAATAATAAATAAAAAATAAAAAAAAATTTAATTATTATTTAATCTTTTTTGCGATGAAATGTCGCCGCAAATAGGTTGCCGGGAATTTTCCCGCTCTTAAGAAAGTTGTCAAAAAATGGAAAAAATTAAAAGAAAAATTATTATGGTTATTTGCGACGTAAATATCGCCGCAAAAGATCTTTTTGACCGGAAAAGTCAAAAAAGTAAATATTTTTGTCGTTTACCGAACCTTTTGCGACGATTCTAATATCGCCGCAAAAAATGTTGTCGCAAAAAACCACTTTTCTTGTAGTGTTACTGTTCCTCGTCATAGTTTTTATATAGTATAGTATATAATTGTACGTGAGTAAAACCGGACATCAAACTTGATGTTCTATCTGTTTACTGCGGTTTAACTAGGTTTAAAACCTGAGTGTACAAATATATTATAGTTATACTCTCAGAAAGATATAAGTAATTATAAAAGGGTTTGGATATATAGACACCGTAAAATTATAAATTAACACCTCAAATTTTTATACGGGTCTATAGTCTCATACGCGTCGTATACGAGGGGTTGTATAGCCCTATACTGGCCGTATAACCCCTCTGGCAGCCCCTTGAATTTCCTAGTATTCAGTGTCGAAATTTGCTATACACGTCGTATAGCCCTATATGTGCCGTATAAGGGGGTCATATAGGGCTATATGGGGCGTATAGCTCTCTAACAGCCCCCTGAATTTTCTTCTTTTTTAGTGTATTTGACCCTATACGCCGCGTATGGACCCATACGCGGCATATAAGGGGTTGTCAATTTATCTGGGTGGGTGTCTCTATATTAGGACCCTTATAAAATAACAAATTACGGGACCGAGGGCTCAACGAGCCTCTTTGATTGATGGACACTTGTAATTACCATTAATACTGAATGTGGAATACTTATGACTTAATAATATAATCATATGGGGATTATCTTCATAGAATTGGTGTGATTTTATAACTTTATATAATGCTAGATGAAATTTGGTATCGTAAGATCATTTACATCAAGTTCACTATCTTTATAATTATAACTAGGGTTGTTCCCGGCACGCGCGTTGCGCGTGGAAACCTAAGGCTGTCTCAGACGAACACATCTTCATCATCACGTCTCAGACGAACACATCTTCGTTATCACCGACATCACACCAGACCTAAACAATGAAAGAAATGAAACAATCTGGATCAAACTCAGACTGAATGCCTGATTACGGTTGCATGCCAGAAATGGCTGCCAGGCCAAAGTAAGCAGGACTATTTTTTCTATCATCATAGCCGAAGAAGCCACACACCACAACTATATCACGTATCTCATGGAAATATCAACCAGAACAGATCCCATCATTAATAGACCAACAATGAAATCATGAAATAGTAAGTCTCGGATGAGCAAAGGCTCGTCGTCATCAACATGTCAATACACCTAGCCGGATTTAGTCTCAAATGGTACATTATCAACCATCTGTATTTAATCTCATGGCTCAAACATGTTTTATCCAGTTATCATAACCAGTAACATTCAACAGTGAACTCTCATATGAGACAAACTCATCATCACAGAGGAAAAAAACCCAGATGGTTGAAGATCATAAGGTCTCAGATGTGCAAACTGTCCTCGTCATCGACCACACCTCGAAAGGCAAATAGTCAACCAATAATGAACCCTGCTCTAGGGTTCTCCAGAGCCAAGCAGGCGGCGTACGGCGGTGGTCTTACCGAAGAATGCTTTGCGAAATACCAGCGACCCTCAATCAAGATCAACCCAAATCACCTAGAAAAGACTGAATAGAAAAGGAAAATGAATATACCCCTGCTTCGCAAGCTCTTGAAGAAGCAGTCCATTGCCAGTTCCAACATCAAGTATGGTCCAAGCAGATAAATCTCTATCACCTTCACTACTATGCTCAGAGTTGTCATTGTCATGATGATTTTGCACTTGCTTTTGAGCAATGTCAACACATAGGCCTTTTGTCCAAGATGTAACCATTTCCATACCAAACCTAGAAAACATAAAAAATTCCATTCTAATTAGAAAGGGAAACAACTTTTTGATCTGTAGACAGACATACTTTTTTGCTATGAGGCATCTTCCAGCTTTAGTATGGCAAAGCCAAGTTCCAGAACTAATGTACAACTTGCAATGAGTCAACACAACGAAAGATTAACCAAAAAAGGTATTCAACAGCTTACCAAACTTCACCAGGATCTCCATGTTCACGAAAAATTGTCAATTCATCTGCATATGCTGTATCCCAGTAACTTTGGAACCCCAACATTGATGGAATTGTTTCAGCATCAGGTTCATCCTTGTCAGAACTACATAGACAATAATGCACATTCAGAGAGATATAATACATTAATAATACTCATTTGCAGCACAAGTAGCAAAGCAAACGTCCGCAGAAACTCCCACGAAAACAAAAACAGCGGTCAAAGGTGTTTCAAAATTCTAAGTGACGTAATATTATCAACCAAAGCTCTTCTTAATCCTACGCTTCAGCAGCCACATCACCCTCACTAATGTTATGAATACTTAGAACTTCAATGTCTATTTGTGAATCCAATTAGACAGCACCTAACATTTACCCCGATATAAACTGTCAAAAAGCCTCGCCACTCTTCAGGACACCTAATCACACTTAAATCTCAACAAAATAAACAAAACGGCACCATCAAAATAACCTCATCCAAATTTAGTACTTCTTATAACACTAATAGAAATTAACAAAACATCCACTGGTCAGCGTATGAACAACCTAATCTCTGTCTAATGTACTTACGTACTCAAATAATCAACTCATTTTTCGAGTTAAATTTGCGTTCACGTACATTATATAAGGTTTTATCAATCGTTGGCCTAAACATTCATCTGCGTCGAAATTTAACCTAGTCGAGCAATAATCCAAACTGAAAAGAGAACAATACCTATAATCAAAGGCGTTAACAGAAACGATTACGATAATCCTTAAAACAATCAACAAATATCGCGTTAATAGAAACGACTACGATCAGTAACCAGTAGGCTAACCTGTAATCAGATGCGGCACGATGTCGTGCAGCAAGAGCCTCCGATGCATCAGCGTGACGCTGATCTTCATCAGGGACCAAGTCCAGATCTATCCAGAAACGGGTCGCGTAGAGATGGATCGGGTACTCCATCACTTCAGCGAAACTGATGAACACAAATAAGAATCAATTGAGGTTTGATATTGAATCAGCCCTAATATTGATCAAACACCGTAAGATAAACAAACAAACCGATGGTTTAATTTGGGATACATACTCAACATAAAGGGGGTAATGAAGACGATTATCTGTAGAGAGAATGATCGACTGAAGGTGATCGGAATAATACTCCGTCAAAAACTCCGCCGCCTTCGATAGCCCCTCAGGGGAGGCGGTTGAGGGTGGGCCCGGGCGGGAGTATGGCGCCGGAGAGGAGAAGGATTCGGCTAGTGACGGGAGGGTTGTGTGGATCGACGCGGCGGCGATGGCGGTGGTTCGTTGGGAGGATGGTACGAGAGCGAGGCGGCGTGATTGCTTTAGGAGGAGAGCCATTCAAGATTGAAGGTCGGAGGTTGAAGATGGTACTATTCATACTGTTCATTTCACTTCCTTTTTAAATATACAGGGAAATTATATTAAAAATTACTATCTTTATTTTCTACTTTTTAATTAAATACTATTTTTAATATTTTAATCATTATTTTTTATTTACTCACAACCATTTACGCCCATTTACAACCATTATTTTAATCATTTACGCCCATTTACGCCCATTTACAACCATTATTCTCTACTTTTTAATTAAATACTTTAAATACTATTTTAATCATTTACGCCCATTTAATCATTATTTATAGAGGGCGGGCCTTGCCGCAGCGGTAAAAGCTGTTCCTAAGGGACCGAAGGTCTCAGTTTCGATCCGTGGAAACGGCCTCCCCACAAAATGTGGGGGAAAGACCGCGTATATCTTCCCTTAAATGGGACGGACCCTCCCTGGACCCTGCGAAAACGCGGGAGCTCTTTGCAGCACCAGATACGCCCATTTACAACCATTTATTAAAATATAAGAAACATACTCACTGCTCACATAACTATAGAAACCTACCATAAATGCTCTAAAAGATTATTATTGGAAAAAAAAACCGCTAGGAATACGAAATGTAAATATGTAATTATACGAAAGACCCATGAAAATATCATGTTGGCCCGCCTAACATATTACGACGACCCCATTAGCCACTAGCGTAATCTTTTATATGATAAAAAGATAACCAACGCAAGACTTTGTAGTTTAAAAGCTTTTGGATATAAAATTTCCTAGTAAATACATATATTTTGTTATAGTATTGTTTTTTGCGTTGTTTAAGTACGTAAAGAAAGTGCATGAAGTTTCGGCGGTTTAGTTCTAAATATCGAATCGTAGAGGTAAAAAAGGAATCACTCGCAGTTTCGAATAAAATTTACGTCAACAATTTGATTTTAAAAAAACCAGTTCGCATGTTGTTAAGAGACAAGGCGCATCGATAAATTTAGAATTTATAAAACACTATAATCCAAAAGTAACAAAAGATTAAAATCTATAAAAAAAACAAAACCTTGAATAGTTTTGAGGACTTGTTCGTCTACGATTCGATTGTTTGTCACTTAGTTCTGAGTATTAACATGTAGGTAAAAAAATATTCACCTGGTGTGGTTTTGAATATAATTATGTCGACAACTCATTTTTGAGGAAAAAAATTTCAAGTCCAAACATCTACATCGCCCAGTTTGGTATATTACATGCACAACTTTGTATTAAATAAAACTTCCACCAAAACGTAGATAATTATAAATAAATTTATAGAAATATGACTTTAGAATAATCTATACTATACATAAAGTATAAGAGGGGTATTTTAAGATACCCTAAAATTAAAAACATATATCTTACTCAATATGTAAGGTACAACCATTTTTAAGGATAAAATAATAATTATATCATTATGTACGGATTACCCCTTACAATTAGTTACATAATAATCCTATACTTACTAACAATTACGTAAAAATTTAACATACTTGAACTATTTGATATTTTAAATTTGCATACTTGTAGAAGTTTAGGAACGAATTATGCAAGCCTTCAATCGTTGTATTATTTTAGGAATTTAGAAACCAATTATTCAACCCTTCAATCGTAGTGCAGTATTCGATATCTTCAATCGTAGGAACTTTCTTCAGGTGTGTGCTTTTCAAACATGATTTAAAAAAACAACTTTAAACCTTTAAATTTCAAACGTTAATTGTTTTTTAGATTTCAACATTTACAAAAAAAATAAATAGCTTGATATTATCAACATATAATTTCAAACTTTAATAATGTTATTTAAAACAGTCAAACTTTAATAATGTTATTTAAAACAGTCTATAAATTAATAGAGTACATTAGATTATTTAACTTACAATTGATAATTAGGTATGGAGCAGATTAGTAAGATGTTGAAAGACCAATCATTTAAGATTAGTCGTGTTTCTCAGTTTTTATTATTAATAATGTAAATTTTCATTTTAATATATTTTGTTATTGATAACACACTACAAGAAAAAGACTTTTTTGCGGCGATAAATATCGTCGCAAAAAACTGTAATTTCGTCGCAATATATTATTTGCGACGAAAATATCGTCGCAAATTAGTCGCCGTAAAAAAGTTGTCGCAAAATGTTATTTGCGACGAAATTTGCGACGATTTCATTTGTGGACCCCACTTATTTTAAAAAAAATGAAATTCTGAGATAAATCTTTTGCGACGATATTTTTTGCGACGAGTTCTTCTTTTTTGCGGCGATATATCGCCGCAAATTTTTGACCAGAATCTTTTTTGTGGCGATTCTTGCCAATGTATTTTACTCTTTTTTGCGACGACATATCGCCGCAAAAAAGAATTTTTTTTTTTAATAATTTGGCTGCATTTGCAGCAATCCACCCAGATTTTTCTGGGTACCAGACCAAACCTGCTGTTCCAAATCATTACACACTATCAAAACTATCAAACCAATCGCAAAACATAGCATATAAACAAAAATTTGTCCCAATTTAACAAGTTAAAAGTTACACAAACAAATGTTTTAAAATAGTCATTACAATCACTAAAAACCATCAAACCATCCTATGACGACCCACCTTCATCATCTTCATCTTCTTCATCTTCTTGAGAATGACCACTTCTCCTCAACGCGCTCTGGACTTGGCTTTGGATTTGACTTTGCATTTGTGCCATCATATTAGCCATCATCTGTTCTTGCTCTCTGGCCAGTCTCGCTACTACTATCTCCTCAACCTCAGATTGTGAGAACATCCGCTGATCTGTTCTATGAGGTGGCGGTGGGGGTTGTGAAGGCACGCTCGGTATTGGACCGATTCCACGTTCCCACCCGGGCCGCTCCCCCAACACCTGTACACAAATACGCATGTACATCAATTTTACATCCATACATCCATACACAAATACACATATACATCCATACACAAATACACATATACATCCATACACAAATACACATATACATCCATACACAAATACGCATATACATCTATTTTAATCACAATTCAACATACATATACACATACACATATACATCCATACATAAATACACATATACATTCATACACATATACATATACATCCATACATAAATACATATATACATCCATACACATGCACATATATATCCATACATAAATACATATATACATCCATACACACATATACATACATTCTAATATATACACATACACATTCATACACAAATACTCATATACATTCATACACAAATATACATATAAATCTATTTTAATCTCAATACCCATATACATTCATACACAAATATATATTCATTTTAATCTCAATACCCATATACATTCATACACACATATACATACATTCTAATATATACACATACATATTCATACACAAATACCCATATACATATGCACAAATATACATATTAATCCATTTTATATAACCAGAAATATATTTGTATAACAAATAAGAATTGGGAACAGATACATCCATACACAAATATACATACATTCTAATATACATACACAAATCCATACACACCTGACGCATGATCTGTTTCTCTGACATTTCTGGATGTTGTTGAAGCGCGACCATTTGCTCCTTTATAGTTTACAAAAAAAATAAACAATGTTATATATATGGTGATTTTATATATTACTTTATTTTTATAAAATTGTAAGACGTGTACATTACTTACATAGTATGCAGCGGGTTCAGGTTGATAGAAATTACCGCTTGAATCGGTATAGAAGCGACGATATGCTAATATGGCACTCCCAGATTCATCAGAACCATCTTCCCGCTGTAAACACATTTTATAGTTATATAATAATATAAAAGTAACTTACAAACACATAAAACAAGTTATAAACACATTAGATTAAAATAACTTACAAACATATAACGACATTGGGCTAAAGATGTCCGACCGCCATGTCCCTTGATCGTCTGCTTCCCTTTGTTGGACTTGTTGGTTGCAGACCGAGCCTTGACTTCAGGAGAAGTGTAGTAATCCACATAGCATTTCCATTCAGATTCTTGCATATCAGGTGGCACAACATCAGAAATATCAACCCTGTCCTCCCCGCCTATTTTGCTAAAATGCTTTTGCTTGAACCGGTATTTGTGATCTTTATACCGGTTTGCAGCATATTTCTCAATGCCTGCCCTCAGGCCTTCGTGGGGAGTCATATCAAAATACATCTGCAAATTATGAAAACAAATAGCTTAGTGTATATATATTTAATCACTGAATTTAATTATCAAAAACTTAACCTGTAAGTCAGCCCAGATAGTCGCCTTCAAATCCGCAGGTATCTTTCTCCAGCTCTTGTAGTTTTGAGGAAATCTGTCAACGATTATGCCAACCAGTGAAGCAAAGGTCGCCTGATTGACACCCACAGGTTTGTAGGTGTCATGCGTACCTTGCTCAAATTCAATTGTGAGCAAATTTCCTTGTGGATTTCTCTTTCGTATACCTTGAAGTGTGGTCTTTCCACGCTTGCCTTGTCCTGCAAATTGATAATAGTATAAAAATTCTATGTAAATTATATATTTTCATTTTAAAAGATAATAGCATAAAAAATTGGTCATACCTCGTCCGCTGCCGCTGCCGGAGTCATCACTGACCTCGCACTGTCGTGGCGGCTGCCACGATCGATCATCATCGGGAGGACCACCACCAGGTGGACCACGACCATAGGTATCCCCACCGTGACCCCGGGCCACGTCTGCCATCTGTAAAAAAAGATTATATAAGTATACAAATATACCGTAATTGAATCATTAGCTAAACACATAATTGAAAAAAACAATTCAATAAACATAATAGATCAAACATAATAGAAAAATTAAAAATTACAATCAATCGGATTCATCGGCGTGATAAGAATCTTCTCCACAATCATTATTAAATTCGTCTGATTCATCATCTGAATTATCAGAAACGTCAACAACTTGGTCTGCATCGTCGTCTTCACCCTCATCCGTATCTTCATATGTCTCGTCCTCTACATTGACATGCTCAAGGGAAACATCGACTTCTGTAGCTTCATCTCTACTCATACCATCATATGTTAAATTATCTAAGTCAGCAGACAACAAAAGCTCAGATGAAGTGCTGCCATGAATTAAATCTGCTTCATTATTTTCCATTATAATATCTCGGTCCCAAATCTTCCGATGATTCACCTCTTGGACGACCTTCCAATGTCTGATTGATTGAACTCTTTGACTGGCTTTAGACGGTTCGTCAAGATAAAAAACTTGCTCTGCTTGTGTTGCAAGAATGTATTGATCATTTGTAAACCATTCAGTTTGGGTAGAAATACTGGTTATGTTATTCTTAATGACACAAAGTTTGTTGTTATTAGTTTTAAACCATTTACATCGAAACAACACAACCTTACAACGGTCTAGATAGCCTAGCTCCAGAATCTCTTCCAACAAACCGTAATACTTTGTTCCATCTTGACCAGTTGTTGAGATGCCGCTATTTTGAGTTGTACGGCGTACGTCTCGGCTATGAACTACAAATCTCACACCGTTAACTATACAAGCGGTGTAAGAGTTTGCATGTCGTGGTCCATTTGCTAAAGCAAATAACTGAGGACTAACACTAGATTCATCATTTACTCGCCGACGGTTGATCTATTTGAAATAAGAGAAAATTAGAAAAATTTGTATGATCGGTTTGTATAATCGGTTTTATACACAAATGAGTTTACCTTCTGTTTAAACCAGTTAGGAAAATTTGCTTCCAAGTCAGTTCCATGCGGCATTTGAGTAATAAATTCACTATAAATAATGTTACTTGCGTTAATAATAATCACTATAAAGATAACTTACGAAAACACAACCCGAAATAGAAAATACTTACTCTTTGTATTCTTCGATCTCAGAGCTGTTGTTAAGAACAAACCAATTTAGATTTGCCCAAAGCACACCATCCATTTTTTATCAACCCCCTTGCTGATAGGTGTGCATAGCGATTGGAAGACATAAAACTCACGTGTGGGAACTGGGGCATCTTCATTTCTGTCCGGCCGATTAAATCTCGTCGGTACACCGTCAAGATACCTTGAACAGAAAGTTAAGGCTTCATCTGCGACATACCCCTCCGCAATGGAACCTTCGGGCCTAGCCTTATTTCTAACATAATTTTTCAGCTTTTTCATGTATCTTTCAAATGGATACATCCACCTCATATAAACTGGCCCACCTTGAATGGCCTCCTCAGGTAAATGCATAACCAAATGAATCATTATGTCAAAAAATGACGGAGGAAATATTTGCTCGAAAGAACACAAAATTTTAATCAACTTCTCCTCAGCATCTTGCATGTCAGATGACATCAAGTTCCGAGCACAAAGTTGCTTAAAGAATAAGCACATCTCAATTATTGGTGTTGAAATGTTTTTATCCAAGTACGCTTGAGCACCAATCGGAAGCAACCGTTGCATCATTATATGATGATCATGTGATTTCATCCCCGTTATTTGGGTATCATTATCGGTTACCTTATGTTTAAAGTTAGAGCCAAAACCATCAGGTAGTTTTACTTCCTTAATGAATTGACAAAAAAGACTCCTTTCGGCGTTTGAGAAAGAGAACTTGGGATGAGGCTTTGAGAGCTTACCGCGACCGTTATCTACAAGCCACAAGTCACGTCGAATGTTCCATTGTTCTAACACCATTCTTGCCTTATTAGTGTCTTTGGATTTTTCCTTGTTCATCATCAACGTATTCAACAAACTCTCGCACACATTCTTTTCGATATGCATGACATCCAAATTATGTTTTAGTTGAATTGAAGACCAATATTCAAGCTCGAAGAAAATAGAACGCTTGGTCCAATTCAAATCAACATCGGAATCACGTTTTCTCTTCTTACCACCAAACTGAACATGTTTCCCAGAAATACGGGGCGGCAATTTATTAAGTTGTTCCAAAATCTGATCATTAGTTTTCCTGTTAGGAGGACGTCTAGTCTCGTTCTGACCATTGAATGACTTGTCCTTCCTCCATTTATGATTTGTTGGTAACCATCTTCTATGTCCAACATAAGCAGTTTTTCCCAATACATGAACAGATGGAGTGTCTTCCTTACATGTTGGGCATGCAAAGTAACCTTGCCCACTCCAACCAGACAAGCTACTACGAGCAGGGAAATCATTGATAGTCCATAAAAGCATTGCACGTAATGTGAAGAAAGTGTTTGTAACTGCATCTTTTGTCACGACTCCGTCCGACCAAAGACTTTTCAATTCATCAACCAATGGTCTTAAAAAAACATCAATGTCCTTCCCAGGTGATTTAGGGCCAGGGATTAATAACGTCAGCATGAATGAAGACTCTTTCATACATAAGCATGGTGGCGTATTGTATGTTGTCAGTATTACCGGCCACATGCTATACGACGTACTCATGTTCCCAAATGGATTGAAGCCATCAGCAGCCAACCCTAATCTAACATTTCTAGGTTCTTTGGCAAAATCAGGATACATTGAATCGAATTCTTTCCATGATGTACCATCCACCGGGTGACGTAACTTACCATCTTCCGTGCAACGTCCAGAAGCATGCCATGTCATATGCTTTGCAGTGTGTCTTGAGCTATAAATACGCTTTAATCTAGGAATTAATGGAAAGTAACGCATAACCTTGTTGGCAACTTTCTTCCCCTTAGTGTTTGCGTCCTTCCATCTACTTTCATCACATATTGGACATTTTTGCAAATCTTGGTTATCCTTCCCCCAAAATAAACAACAGTCGTTCTTACAAACGTGGATCGATTCATATCCTAACCCAACTTTCTTCATTATCTTCTTGGCTTCATAGTTTGACGGTGGGATTTTAGCAAGCGGAAATGCAGTTTTCAGAAATTCTAACAATTGGTCAAACGATGTATCGGTCCATTTATTGATGGCCTTCATGTGACTCAGTTTTGCCAAGAAATCCAATGAAGACATCCAGTCACAACCAGGGTATAGTTCGGTGTCGGCAAGTTTCAGTAATTCAGCAAGTTCATCATTTGTATCAATCGGTGTATCTGTTGTGTTCATTGGTTCGTCGTCGTCGTATGTGTTGTCCTCTTGTGGGACATTCTCCTGACGAACATCGTTAATAAAATCATGTATTGGGTCTGTCGTTTGAGGTATGACTGGAACTACCGGTGACGGAACATATGATTCACCATGATACCTCCACGTTTTGTAAAATCGACAAAAACCATTATTATGTATATGGCGCTCTATTGTTGGAAGAGGAAACCAATAACTGTTATTGCAATTATTACACGGACATCGAGCTTTATTTTGGCCATTCATATAATTCTTACACCTTTCCATGAATGCTTTAAGACCAATCAGATATTCTTTAGAAAATTTATTTTCTAAAGTAGTCCAAGTCTTATCAATCGTCATAACTGCGTCTACAAACAAATATTAATTATCTTAACACATTTAAAACTAGGGAAATACAAACATAAATACACATATATACGCATACACATATACATCCATACACAAATACACATATACATCCATACACAAATACACATATACATCCATACATAAATACACATATACATCCATACATAAATACACATATACATCCATTTTAATCACAATTTAACATACATACACACATACACATATATATCCATACACAAATACGCATATACATCCATTTTAATCACAATTCAACATACATATACACATACACATATACATCCATACATAAATACACATATACATCTTATTTCAACTCAACTAAGTTCAACATCCATGATTTCAACTTAACTAAGTTCAACATCCATGATTTCAAAACAATATAAACTTCAAAACCGCAAATAACTACAAATTAACACAATATTATTTCAACTCAACTAAGTTCAACATCCATGATTAAAATACATACACACATGTTATTTCATATTTTTTCATAAACATACATATTAACACATACATAACCACATACATAAACATACACACATACATAAATACACATATACATCTTATTTCAACTCAACTAAGTTCAACATCCATGATTTCAACTTAACTAAGTTCAACATCCATGATTTCAAAACAATATAAACTTCAAAACCGCAAATAACTACAAATTAACACAATATTATTTCAACTCAACTAAGTTCAACATCCATGATTAAAATACATACACACATGTTATTTCATATTTTTTCATAAACATACATATTAACACATACATAACCACATACATAAACATACACACATACATAAACTTTCATATTAAACACATACAACTTTCTAAACAAGAACCAATTTCATAAACTTTCTAACCCTAATTTCTTAGACTTTTTTCTTAAACACATTTTTTCTTAAACTTTATTAACAATTTCATAAACTTTCTAACCCTAATTTCATATCCAACATACATAAACATACACATATTTTTTCTTAAACAAGAACCACATATTAACACAAAATTAACACACTTAAATATACATTGTTAAATACATACATACACACATATTACTTGATCTTAACTAAGCTAAACATCCATGTTCATAACCATAAAAACTACAAATTAGGCAAAATGAACACAAAATCCCTAATTTCAAAATATTAACTAAAACTTAACATAAAATTAGGTAAAATTCAGTTTATTACCTGAAATCAAGAGTGATGGTGGTGGCTACGGTGCAAAGGAGGCGGCGGCGGTGGTGGAGCGACGGTGGTGGAGCAGCGGTGGTGGAGCGCAGCCTGTTTGAAATGGCGGTGGTGGAGCGACGCGCGATGGTGCAGCAGCGGGTGTGGCCGGTCGCCGGGAGTGGGAGTGGGAGTGGGGTGGGGGTTGACGGTCGCCGGTCGCCGTGGGGGTGGGGAATGCGGTGAATGGGGGGTGAGGATTGAATGTGAAGACCAGATCTAAAAATCACGTATTAAAACTGTGCAGAAGCATTTTGCGGCGACATATCGCCGCAAAAAAGATTTTGCGACGACTCTCTTTAAATAAAAGAAAAATAAAGTAAATATATATATTATTTTTTGCGACGAAACATCGCCGCAAATAATAAATAAAAAATAAAAAAAAAATTAATTATTATTTAATCTTTTTTGCGACGAAATGTCGCCGCAAATAGGTTGCCGGGAATTTTCCCGCTCTTAAGAAAGTTGTCAAAAAATGGAAAAAATTAAAAGAAAAATTATTTTGGTTATTTGCGACGAAAATATCGCCGCAAAAGATCTTTTTGACCGGGAAAGTCAAAAAAGTAAATATTTTTGTCGTTTACCGAACCTTTTGCGACGATCTTAATATCGCCGCAAAAAATGTGGTCGCAAAAAACCACTTTTCTTCTAGTGACAGTTATTAAATTTTTCAGAATGATTTGATCAAAGCAAAAATACTTGAGTGTTCTTGTGAATTGAATGAAACAAAAGTGGTTGTTTCAAAGGTTTAATTGTTTAATATTATGTTTATTATTCCGTTTACACAAATATGTGTTCAAACCTACATATACACATTTTTCGGTTTTACTTGCTCTAATAAAGTTTATTTTGATAGTAGTGTTGAGATAATTTTTTATAGTGCAATGTTCAATCCATACAAATCTAATATTTACCGTGACTTTAATGAAGAGGTAATATTTATGTATGTTTTTATTGTGTATTAAAAAAATTTCTCGTCGGTCGCATCACACGGATACCCTGCTAGTCTTTATAGAAAATAACACCGGAGTTGACATGATCGCCATGTATGGTGAAAGGATGACAAAACTTGCATTGACACCAACTCTAGTAATTTTGACTTATAAAGATTTTACTTGTTGATTAACGATGAGATGTCATTTTCATATCAGTTATTAACATTGTGTTTTATATTCAGTCACATTATAGGGTATTTGTTTTTCAATACTCATCAGTTAGTAAGAACGAGATGACTATTATCTGAAACATGGTTTTAAGCTTATTTTATTAGTGACTGAATTATCACAAACTTAACTATACTTCTAATATTTCTATAATTTTAAGTTTATAACAATATCAACATACATACTTAACTAAAAAAGTTAACAGCCATTCAACCTGGTATTTTTGTTAATACTTGACATACTTAATGAACTAATTTGTAATAAACGATACTTGGGGTTAAACTTGAAAAACGACATTACCACATGGTAGTCTACTCGTAGCCTACTTCATAATTTTTAATCATCACCTAATCATTCATTAGTTATGAGTGTGGATATATAGACATTCCAAAATTATAATTAACACTCCGAAATTTCTATACGGGTCGTATAGCCTCATACGTATCGTATATACGACCCGTATAGGGGGGGTCGTATAGCCCTATACGGAGCGTATAACCCCTCTGACAGCCCCTGAATTTCCTCATAGTCAGTGTCGAAATTTGTCATACGCGTCGTATAGCCCTATATGTGTCGTATAGGGAAGTCGTGTAGGCCTATATGGGGCGTATAACTCTCTGACAATCCCCCTGAATTTTTCTCGTTTTCAGTATATTCGCCCCTATACGCCGCGTATGGACTCATACGCGGCATATAAGATGGTGTCGATTTATCTGGGTGGGTATCTCTATATTAAGACTCTTAATTATTAGTCAAACAGTAAAAGCATTTAATGCTTCATTTATTATTACTCAAGAGTTAGAAACCACTCTAATTAAAAGGGGAATTCTGCACACACTGCATTTTCCTGTGAAAAACCGATTCAAACGGTCACGGTTAGGGCTCCCCGTGACCTTTCAATCAGGTGTGAGACCTAACTGTCACGGTGAGGCCTAACCGTGACAGTTAGATCTGGGGATCCGTTGAACAATGATTGGGTATGTAATTAATGGGGAATTGATTGTGCGCAATTAGGGTTTTGAGGGCTATATGTCACGGTTTGGCCAAACCGTGACATATTGCCTATATTTTTTATATTTTTTTATCATATCACTTTGTTTTTATTTTAATTTTATCACTCGTTTAACCTAATCGTAACTCACAAGTTTGTGTTTTGTGTTTATTAATAATTTATCTTATTACAAGTATTTATTTATTATTAATGTGACGGTTTTGTGTTTAATTTGTTTACGAGTTTGTAAAAATCGGTTGTCATTATACAGACATATTGTATATATTTTCTAAATTTGAGTAATCATACTAGTTTGTTTTTATTTTTATTTTATCACATGGTTAACCTAATCGTAACATACGTTTTTGTGTTTTGTGTTTATTATTAATTTATCATATTACAAGTAATTTTTGTGTTTAATTATTTATTAAACAAGTTGGTTGTTATTTTATCACATAAACAAACAAACAAACAAACAAACCCAGTATATCCCACTCAAGAGCGGGGTCTGGGGAGGGTAGGTGTAGGCGAGTCTTTCCTCTATCTTGTTAGGTAGAGAGACCGCTTCCAGAGAGACCCCCGGCTATTGTTATTTTATCACATGGTTAACCTAATCGTAAAAATCAGTTGTTATCAAACATATACAATTAACATTATCAACATTACAAATATAAAACAAACAAACAAAGAAATACAACCAAACAAACACAACCAAATATACAAGTCATCATAACTGAAACTGCACATATATATATACAACGAGTTTTTACATATAAAAAGAAATAAAATACAAACAAAATACCTATCTAATCCATCATCCCCGGATCGCTGCCCTGACCAGACCCGGCTGCGCCAGATGGGCCAGCACCGTCATGGTCTAACCGCCTCGGTGGCTGTGACAACAACGGCGTACCCGAGGCGGCATAGTCCGCGACCATGTACTGGATGACCCAGTCCATCATATCATGCAGCCTCGTGGTCATATCCTCCAGCCTCGTGACCCTGTCTCGTATGTCCTGAATCATATCAAGAACCTGAGCAGGCAATCGCACGCAATGGTACACGCGCTGAGGCTGCTGGGGCGGGTCCTGGTCGTGCGGCGGGGGAATGGGCTGATCCTCCCCGCCACCAAGGGGCTCGTGGGCATCCTGAAGGTGGACCTCAGCCCCCGCCAGCTCGGGTAGGTCCACCAACGGCTCGGGCACCCATGGCACTAGCTCATGGTATCTACTGAGCAGGTGCCACGTGCCGTCGGGGAACCTCCGAACTATCCTCATCCCAGTTGCGGTGGTCTGGTTGGCCACGCGCACAGGAGTCGGAGGTAGCGGGAGCTGGGACATGGCATGCGCGTAGCCCAGGCCCCGAGCGATCCGGCAAATGATGTTCCCGCCCACCAACGCCCCTCGCGACTGCCTGTGATAATAACTAGCAAAATAATCAGCATGGGCATGCGCGAGGTGGCAGTGTCGGTGTGTGAGTACACACCGAAGAAAAAAAGGTCGGCGGCGTTGACCCTGTCGGTCCCCGCCCCACGACCAGCGACGGACGTGGCAATGAGTCGGTGAATGTATCTATACAGAGGGTCTCGTATATGAGAGGACCTCGTATCACCGCCGTATGGTCCGTCGCCGATCGCAGGCCACCAGACCTGATCGGAGTCGTCGGCCCCGCGGATCAAGGCAGGGGTGTACATCGGCTGTTGGACCTCCACCTCCGTGTAGAGGCCGCTGACGACAGCCGGAAAGCAACCTCCGCGGGCGCAAGACCGTCCGCTATGTCGTCCTCGTCCAGCTCCGCAAGTCCCTGCTCACGGGGACGGAATATGAAGGTGTAGGGCATCGTCGCCCATCCGGAACAGCTGCTCCCACGGGCCGTCCTCGCCGATGATCTCAAAAAAACGATCGCGCTCTCCAACGAGCTGTAAGAAGTCCTCCGACAGGACGGTCCCCGGTGCTGGCAATCGTGCTCTCAGGGTCCTGAACCGCTCGTACGGTGTAGTCCCCTGCTCGAATTGCAGCGTCGGGCAGTCATCAATGCCGGGGATAAAAGCATCGTCGGCATCCATATCTGCGAAAAAAACGTATTTATCATTATTTATAATGTTTATAAAATTAATGGTTGACGGTTAATTATTATTATTATATTATTGGTATTATTACAATTACTATTATTATTATTATGTATACTATTATTATTATTGGTATTATTATTACTATTACTATAATTATTATTACTATTATTATTATTAGTATTATTATTATTATTATTACTACTATTAGTATTATTATTATTACTATTACAATTTGTAGTATTACTATTATTATTTTTATTGTTTTATTATTATTATTATTATATTATTATTATTATTATTATTATTATTATTATTATTATTATTATTCTTATTATTGTTCTTATTATTATTATTATTATTATTATTATTATTATTATTATTATTATTATTACTATTATTACTATTATTACTACTATTATTATTATTACAATTATTACTATTACTATTATTACTATTATTACTATTATTACTATTATTACTATTATTACTATTATTAATATTATTACTATTATTACTATTATTACTATTATTACTATTATTACTATTATTGCTATTATTACTATTATTATTATTATTATTACTACTACTACTACTACTATTACTACTACTACTATTATTATTATTTTATTATTACTATTACTATTATAACTATTATTATTATTATTATTTATTATTATTTCTAATAATAATAATAAACCGTCAACAAACTACGATACACATACGGCAAAATCTATCAAATCTATAAGGGAAAACCTATCAAATCTATTTGGGAAAACCTATCAAATCTATTTGGAAAAACCTATCAAATCTATTTGGGAAAACCTATCAAATCTATTTGGAAAAACCTATCAAATCTATTTAGGAAAACCTATCAAATCTATTTGGAAAAATCAATCAAATCTATGTTTACCTCTATGGTTTAAAGTTGTAAACTACGTACCGAAAACGATAATGTAGCGGCGGTGGTGGTGCGGCGGCGGTTTTGCAGCGGCGGTGGTGCAGCGGCGGTAGTGGTGCTTAGATGGTGGTGAGCAGCAATGGTGGTGAGCGGCGGTGGTGGTGAGCGGCGGTGGTGGTGAGCGTCGGTAGTGGTGAGCGGCGGTGGTGGTGGAAGATGAATGTGTCACGGGGAGGGCTTGCGGTGATGGTTTGGCGGCGGTGGTGGTGAAACGTTTGTGGTTGTGGTGGTGAAATGTTTGTGGTTGTGGTGGTGAAATGTTTGTGGTTGTGGTGAAATGGTTGTGGTTGTGGTGAATGTGTGGTGAAATGGGGTGTGCGAACGGTTGAAGACGACACCAGTAACCTCGAGGTCACGGTTTGGCCTCCATGTGACCTCTTACGCTGACGAGGTCACGGTTTGGCCTCTACGTGACCTCTTACACACACGGTACTCGAGGGGCAGGTGCACTAATCGAGGAGAAATCAGATTCAATAAATATCTCAAGAGGTCACGGTTTGGCCTCCACGTGACCTCTTGCTTTTTTTGTATTATTATTATTATTATTATTATTATTAGTATTATTATTATTATTATTATTATTATTATATTATTATTATTATATTATTATATATTATTATTATTATATTATCATTATTATTAACCGTAATCTTTTAGTTTCTGGATACACAAAATAATACTATTAATAATATTATTATTATTAACTTTAAAATTATTACTATTAAACTTTTTATTTATATTAGAGTATATATTATTATTATTGTTATTATTATTATTTATCATTATTGTTATTATTATTAGAGTTTATTTTGTAGTTTCTGCATACACAAAATATTATTATTATTATTATTATTATTAACTTTAAAATTATTACTATTAAAATTTTATTTATATTAGAGTATATTATTATTGTTGTAATTATTATTATTTATCATTATTATTATTATTATTATTTTATTTTGTATACACAAAATAATACTATTATTATTATTATCAACTTTAAAATTATTACTATTAAATTTTTTATTTATATTAGAGTATATTATTATTATTATTATTATTATTATTATTATTATTATTATTATTATTATTATTATTTATCATTATTGTTATTATTATTAGAATTTATTACGTATGTTTGAACATTGGTTTACAAAATATAAGGTGTATATATGTTAATATGTTCCCGATAAGATTGTTTAGGTTATCATTAAAACGTCACGGTTTGTTCACGTACGCATGTTTGTATGTACGTTTACGAATTGTATTTGTTCTTATTGTATATATATGTTGACGTGTGTGCATGTTCATGAAAAAAATATCGGATTCGATGTACGTAAATGATCATAAGCGGTTAATGTGTGGGTTTAGGAAACCCCAAAAGGTCACGGTTAGACCAAACCGTGACCTCTTATACAAACAAGGTGTGACGGTTAGGTCACCACGTGACACTTTGTGTCAACAAACTGTGACAGCTTCATTCCACAACGCCACATGTGAACAAAGGGGTCACGGTTTGCCCAAACCGTGACCTTTTGGGCCAGTTTAGTTTAAAAAAATTTGTTTTCTATACTGTAACACCCGTATTTTTAGAAGGAAATAAAAGAATAAAAGAGAAAGATAAAGAAAAGGAAAGAAATAAAAGTCAACTTAAGTGGAGGGGCCAAAAGTGTTAAAAGTGCAAACTTTATATTTATTTTGTACAAAATGTGGTATAGCCGCCCATGTCCTGCTGCTTTTCACCTTTCTACCGATTTTAGAGAGAGAAAGAGCAGAACCTCGGATCTTTGAAGAAGAACAAGAAGAAAATTCGAAATTTAAGGTATAATTTAGTGTTTTTAAGTTGTTCTTGGCTAAATTAGCCTCGGTTATGTGTTCTTATGTGTATATGTGTTCGGATTATGTGTTTTAGACACATTTAGGTGTTCGGATTCTTTGAGAAGTCCAAGATTTAGGGTATAAAGCTTGAAAACAACCAAGGTGAGTTTCTAGACTCCCCTCTTTACATGTTTTAACACATTTTGGGGCTGGAAATTACATGTGTATGTGTGTTTATGATGTTGGGTGTGTTACCCGTATGTTTATGTGCATGTGTATGTGAGTGGGGTATGTTTTGGGTGATTAAAATGCTAAGTTTACATGATGTGTATGTTCTTGTTATCAGGATGCTAGAACTAGGCTTAAAAATATGTACACTGGTGATTGGGACTGATTATTGTTATTGTTAGTATGTTGTGAATGTTCATACGCCCGACATTTCCTTAGAAATTATTAAGTGTTGATCATGCGCCTATACAGTACACCATGCGCCTGAATTTCCTTAGAAATATTTTAAGTGAAGCCCATCCGCCTGAACAGAGTTCATGCACCCAGGATTTTGGTCAGAAAACTAAGTGTTGAGGCTCATGCGCCCCAACAGTGTCCATTCGCCTGGACTTCCCATGCGACCAAGTGTTCCCATGCGCCTGAAAGGCTCATGCGCCTAAGTGTTAAGCTGCTAAGTGTTGGAGTGGTGCGCCTGCATAGTGGAAATACGCCCAAACAGGGCCATGCGCCCAATAGTCCTCATGCGCCCAACACTTAGAATTAAATGCAGAATTTTTGTGGGAGTCTATGCATTTAGGGTTTTGAACAAATATTGACTATGGGTTATTAAATGCATATGATTATGTTTGATTGTCATTATAATCCTTCATTCTTAATATTATAAATAATACTATGATTAGGGTTATTATTATTATTATTATTATTATTATTATTATTATTTATTATTATATATTAATAATAATATTGTATGACTCTACGTGGTATGATCATGATCAAGACAGGAATTATTATCATTAATAAAGTGAAAGATTAATGATAAAGAAAAGTGGAACGTAAATGAATGAACGAAAGTCTTGCAAGCAAATGTATGGAGGTGCACACCCCTGGTAGGTGTTAGCTCAACTGTGATGCGGGTTCGCTACCCCGAAGGATGCACACAGGGTCAATCTTTGAGATTGACAATGGGTGAGCAATTTTGTGTTGCAAAAGACCGGAAGACTTACAATCCTTGAGGTTGGTAATGGGTGAGTGACTCCGTGTCGCAACAGACCAAAAGTCTTGCAATCCATGAGATTGCTAATGGGTGAGCAACTCTGTGTTGCAAAAGACCGAAAGGATAATGGTAAAAGTACGAATTGAACGATGATGAAGATAATACTAATATTACCAAAGTGTACGTATGATGTGTGATCACATATGAAAATAAGGAACGGTTTTTGATGAAAAGTAAAGTATTTTAATTATAAAACTAGAACTCACTCAGCAACGCTGACTTTTATGTATTTTCCAGTTGGCAGGTAAAACGTTGCTGATAATGGCACACGGGGATGGCTATTTGGCGGGCAAGACTGACATCCATTCTCCATAGATATCACTGTTGTTTTGTAATGCAGATAAACCATTCTTTTGTAATCTGATTAAACTAAGGTGTATTGCATGGCAACAGTGTTTATAATGAAATGAATGGCTTTTGTTAAATTAATTCCGCTGCTTAAATTTATAATATGTAATATTTATGCTGTGAATGACCAACTGTGAGCGTCCCGGGAACGGGGCCTTACAAGTTTGTAAGGCCCCGAATCCGGAAACTTCACAAATTGGCCATTTTACATAAAACCTTATTTTTCGTTCAAAACTGATAAAGTGTTATTTATTAAAGAAGCAGAAATATGAAAATGTTAATTATATAAATAAAACTAAAGCACCAACTTAGAGTCGAACCCGGATTTGTGCTAGAATTTCTTAATTTACAAATAATTGGCTTAACAACATTTACTCCCTTATTATTATACAAAACATAAAAGCTGGTTGAATCTTTACAAGATTCCAGTCTTCACCCTCCAAGTAGCTCCTAATCAGGCCCTGCCCTAAAGCTTGATTTACCTGCCAAACAATCTAACATACATACAAAAGTCAGCTTCGCTGAGTGAGTTCTAGTTTTAGTTTTAAAATAAGAAATTACTTAACTCATAGCATACAATAACCATTTTACTTCTTACACAACTTGTCACATTAATTTTTACTTATCAAGCATGCAAATCTCTAAGGGCCATCTCTCTTCTCTGCCCCCATGGTTCCAGCCCATGAGCCGACAAAGCATACTGTAACATACGGGTTCCCTTATGGCTCTCTGTGCATAGACCGACACCCTGGTTACCCCTATGGCTCTCTGTCCATAGACCGACAACCTTGTTGCCCCTATGGCTCTCTGTCCATAGATCGACAACACCTCTTCCGGGGTCACGTTAACCCCACGAGTGATCGTCACTACTCCTGCTCGTATAGCAGTAACAACTATCCCGTGACAGGTCACAAAGACACTGCCCCGTTGTTCTTAAGGCAACTATGGCTCACTGTCCATAATCTACCATAAGGCTCGTAATAGGCCTAGTTACTAGAACCAAGCATCATTTCAAAGACTTCTTGACCGTCAATTCCATCTCGTGCCCCTTAGACCATGCAAGACTTAGAAAAAACATCAATCATAAACGTAGTAAGGACATTTTAACTTTAAAACTACTTATGTTAATAAACATACAATACGGCCATTTAAAACATACATTTTCCATGCTTAAACACACACATTTAAAATACGTTTAACATTTACTAATTTCAAGGCAATTCCTTTAGATCATTCTATATATAGACAATAAATATACGTAATTCAAAGTTGTTACTTTATCAAATCATATAACGAATTATTTAAAAATAATCTTAATTATAAATCATATGGTATGCATGTCGTCCCTAAAACAGTAAAGCATGTATAAAAGAAGGGGATCTAGAACTCACCTTGGTCATCTAAGTCATCTAGCTTTAAACCATCTATCCAAGGCGTCTAGCTTTAAACATCCCATGTCATCCAGTTTAACCATACCAAAGCGTCCCGCTTCAACCCTCACTCAATCATCTAGTTTCAATCTCATTGCCAAGTTGTCTAGAAGAAAAACATATGACCCAACCCCTTTGTCGTCCATTAACAACAATCACACATTATAAAGCTACAACTCAACACTATCCTCATCTTCATACAAACGTCATTATTAAATCATGGCTATCAACATCCTCTAACCATAGTTACTACTGTGTAACCATATCCATCGCCATATCCTTTCACCATAACATAATCAAACCACGGTTAACATAATCAAGATATTATCATCAATCGTCATCCTAAATATCATCATCACTTCTTTTTCTTTATGCTAATACCAACCTCATGTCACACCAAAAACAGTCAAGAAAGCCACCCCCTTACCAAGCTAGTTTTATCATCGTAGCTACATATAACATTATTATTCTAATCACAATTCCATCATCAAGAATCAGCACCACCATCACCATGAAACGTATTCCTTGTCATTATCATCATCATTCATATTAACTAAGTATCAACTATTATAAAAATGAACTATCCATCATTATAATAATTCATCACCATAAGGATCATCATCATAAGCAAGAGACCTACATGAATAGGAGTATTCTTGCCATCTCAAGGCTGCCACCGTTGCTATCATCATGTCACCACCTTAAACAACTCTTAAACAGATTCACAAACTGCCACCATACCACCACCATGAGCAGCAACAATATGTTGATGTGTGTGCATGTTCATGAAAAAAATATCGGATTCGATGTACGTAAATGATCATAAATAGTTAATATGTGGGTTTAAGGAACCCCAAAAGTTCACGGCTAGACCAAACCGTGACCTCTTATACAAACAAGGTGTGACGGTTAGGTCACCACGTGACACTTTGTGTCAACAAACTGTGACAGCTTCATTCCACAACGCCACATATGAACAAAGGGGTCACGGTTTGCCCAAACCGTGACCTTTTGGGCTAGTTTAGTTTAAAAGAATTTGTTTTCTATACCTTACAGCGAACCACTCCCGTCCCGACCGGTTAAGACGGTAGGGCAATAGGGGAGTGGTGTGGGCTCGAAACCCACTACCACCGGTTCATTGAGGTGTTTTTTATAAAATTTTTACTTAGCAAAATTTTAAAAAATTAGGCAAAAGTTCACGGTTTGCCCTAACCGTGACCTTTTGCCTGATTTTTTAAAAAATTTTCTGAGTAAATATTTTTTACAAAAAATACCTATCATTGGCCATGCGCCCAAACAGTGGCCATGCACCCGAATAAGTGCCATGCGCCCGAACAGTGGCCATGCGCCCGAAAGGAGGTCACGGTTAGACCTAACCGTGACCGTTGCCAAACCCTAAACGTCACGGTTTGGTCAAACCGTGACAGTTTATCCTCCTATTTGATTTATTGTTTTTTATTATTACTATTAATATTAATATTAATACTAATAATAATAATATTATTATTATTATTATTATTAGTATTATTATTACTATTATTATTATTACTATTATTATTATTATTATTATTATTATTATTATTATTATTATTATTATTATTATTATTATTATTATTATTATTATTATTATTATTGAGGAAGTTGGGACGACCACTTACCGTTAGCAGAATTATCATACAACAACAGCTATCATGCCAGCATTGGTATGCCACCTTATGAGATGCTATACGGAAGGAAATGCAGGACACCCGTATGTTGGGGTGATATTGGTCAGAAGGAATTGGGGAGCGTCGAGGTGATCGAGGCTACGACTAAAAAGCTTGAAAGGATCAAGGCCTACATGAAGGCAGCCAAAGACAGACAGAAGTCGTATGCCGATAAATGACACAGGCCGATTGAGTTCCAAGTGGGTGACCGGGTTATGTTAAAGGTCTCACCCTGGAAAGGAATTATCCAATTCAGGAAACGAGGTAAGTTAAGCCCGAGATATATAGGACCTTTCCGAATCATCGCACGAGTAGGAGAGGTAGCCTATCGACTTGAATTGCCGGATGAGTTAAGTGGAATTCATCCCACGTTCCATGTATCTCATCTGAGAAAGTGCTTAGCTGATGAAGATATGATTGTTCCACTGGAAGATATTGAAGTAGGCGAACGGCTCAATTACTTGGAGCAACCAGTGGCAATCATTGATCGTAAAGAAAAGAAGTTAAGGAATAAAGTGGTTCCTCTTGTGCGTGTACAGTGGAAGCACAAGAATGGATCCGAGTCTACGTGGGAGACTGAAGAGGAGATGAGACAACATTACCCACATCTGTTTGAGAAATAACAGGTTTTGGGGACGAAACCTATATAAGGGGGTGGACTTGTAACACCCGAATATTTTTTTAGAAATAAATAGAAAGATAAAAGAAGAACAAAAGGAAGAAATGGAAGTCAACCCAAAGTTGAGGGGTCAAAAGTGTAAAACGGGGCAAAAGTTGGTAAAAGTTGGTGAAAAAGGTGGTATGGCTGCCCATTTGTCTTACACAACATTTTCCATTCGGTTTTCTAGAGAGAGAAAGAGCAGAAGTCAAGCATTTGAAGAAGAACGAGAAGAAAAATCAGATTTAAGGTATAATTTAGTGTTTTTAAGTTGTGTTTTGGCTAAGAAACCGAAAGTATGTGTTCTTATGTGTGTGTGTGTGTGTTCGGGTGTGTTTATTGGGTTTTATAAGTGTTGAACTTGTAGCAAACGGGTTTTTGAAGAAGTCAATACCCGAGACACTGCTAAGGTGAGTTCTAGACCCCGTATTTTTCATGTTTAATAAACTTTTGGGGCTGGAAATACATGTAAAAATGTTTTACACTTATCATGAATGTTACCCGTATGTGCATGCGTATGTATATTAGTGTTTTATGTGTATTTATGTTAAGTTGAAGTTTGGGAATGGTTAAATTAAGCTTAGAACAGATTTACAACGTAGCTTGGGACTGAAAACATGTTAGAAACATACAAGTGGGTGTTCATGCGCCCAAACAGGGCACATGCGCCTAGATTTATGCCTTAGAAAAGATTCAAGCAGGGCCATGCGCCCAAATAGTCCCCATGCGCCTGAAGTTTTGATTTTGAAATTTAAGTATGGGATGATGCGGCTGAACAGTACCCTCATGCGCCTAGAAATACCTTGGAAATTCTAAGTGGAAGTTGATGCGCCTGAATAGTATCCATGCGCCTAGAATTAGGCTGAAAATGACTAAGTGTCCCATGCGCCTGAAACCCCATGCGCCCAAATAGTGCCCATGCGCCCAGAGTGCTCATGCGCCTAAGTGTTGGTGCGCCCCAGCAGTGCTCATGCGCCTAAGCAGGGCTCATGCGCCTGCATAGTGTTCATGCGCCCAGAATGTTTATACTTAAAAATTTTTACATAATTTTTCTGGGAATCTGGGTTTCAGGGTTTTGACCGAGGTTGACTAAGGGCTATTTAATGATGATGTTTCATGCATGATATTGATTATTAATAATTGTCCCTTATTATTGTTACTGATATTATTATCAGTAGTTTATTATTGACAACAATATTATCATTATTTAATACTGTTAAGTACGAAATGACATAATGAAGAATGTTTATAATTAAACGAAAAGTATTATCATTAATAAGTAAAATATTAATAATGAAGAAAAGTGAAACGTAAATGAATAAGTAAAGGCTTGCAAGTAAATGTATGGAGGTGCACACCCTGTGAAGGTGTTAGCTCAACGGTGTGCGGGTTGGCTACCCCGAAGGATGCACACTGGGGTCCAGTCTTTGTGACTGACCATATGTATGGGATCCTTGCTGCTTACCCTAGGTGACTGGATCAGCATACGTGCACAATGATCGTGATTAATTACCACAGGTCCAGCACCAGCATTAGTGCACAACGTTCAGGGTATAGCACATGGCATTGATCCAAAATGAACGAAGATAGATAAGTGGTGCATGTACCTACCCTAGGTGACTAGATCAGCATATGTGCACAATGATCGTGATTAATTACCACAGGTCCAGCACCAGCATTAGTGCAGAACGTTCGGGGTATTGTACATGTCACCGAAAGTAATGAACGTACGAATGAATGAAAGAACGTATGAATGAAAGAAATGATCGTACGTATGTAATGAATGTATGAATGAAATTAACATACGAACGTATGTAATGAATGAAAGAATGAAAGTAAGATACGTACGAATAAAAGAAAGAGTATGAAAGAATGTGAATGTTAACGACGAACGGCACACAAACGAAAGCTAATGAATGAACAATGAAGATAATAATAATATTATCTATGTGTACGTACATTGTGTGACCGCATGTAAGCAAAGAAAGGTTTAACGAAAGAAAAGTATGTTTATTATAAACTAGAACTCACTCAGCAACGCTGACTTTTTATGTGTTTCCAGTTGACAGGTGAGGTTGCTGAGGATGGCACAAGCCGGCTACTCAGTTCTTTTGGGATGGCATTCTATTGTTTAATGCTTTTGTGATGTAATACAACAATAGATATTTTGTAATTGATGTACGTTGTATTAACTGGCAAAAGCATTTATAGAAAATTGAAAGTTAATTGAAAGTTTCCACTGCATGATTTTTATTAAGTTAATACAAATATATGTTTTATGTGCGATGATAGACCAGCTGTGAGGTACCAGGGAACGGGGCCTTACAAGTTGGTATCAGAGCCAAAGTTTAAGTGAAATGGGTAAATTTTTCAAAATAAACCTAAACTTAAACTGAAAATGGGACGGAAAGGAAAAGGATGCCAATCTGATTAGCTGCGTGCAATCAGGTATTTTCTTAAAGTTAACCGGTATTATGTGCGCATGTTATGTGTTTATGTGTTACTGTTAGATTTAGGAACTAATGCAGTCAGGACAGGTAATGCTCGGGGTACGAAGATTAAAGTAAGTGGGTAATTACAACTGGCTATTGTAATTAGGGACTTACTATACTTGACATAAACTGAGCTATTCCCTTGAAAGACCATGTGGGTGTTTGAATCTTTCAGTGTGTAATATAGGAAATGGCTGGAAAGAAACCTTCCAAGGCTTCTAGGGGTAGAGGTCGACCGCGTATGACTAGGAGCAGTGCCAAGGCTCCTGAGACGACCCATGAGAACCCTGAGGTTCATGACCGGAATGAAGGAAACGAGAATGCCAGCCTGAATGCCTCAGCTAGGGAGGCGATTGCTGATGAGGTACACCAGGTCCTGCAGGCAGTTATGCCATCTGTAGTGACCGATGTTATTCGAGCTGTAAGGAACGAGGAGAGAAAAGAGAAGGAGGACAGGAGAAGGTCAATTGGAAAGGAAAGCAAGGGAGGGGAGGAACGGCCAGAACCCGAGACGATAGTGTCGGACGAGGAAGAGGATGATGTAGTGGGGTGACGACCAAGGGATGCAGTTATGGGGAATTCCAAAGGTGCAAGCCCCTGACTTTCGATGGCAATGACACTGCGGCAGCCGCTCACCGATGGGTGAGGAGATGGAAGCGGTACTCGAGATCAGCGAGTGCCGGGAATATCAGAAGGTGAAGTTTGCCACCCACTCCTTTACTGACTCAGCGCTATGTTGGTGGGACAATATCGTCCAAGCTGAGGGTAGCAGGGCCATTGGGAAGACGAAATGGTCCGAGCTGAAGAGGTTGATAATTGAGGAATTCTGTCCTCACAGGGAACTCGATAAGGTTGAGAGGGAGTTCCTACAACTCGAGGCGGGGACCATGACCCACCGGTAGTACACCACCAAGTTTAATGAGATGGCTAGACTGGTGCCAGATCAGGTGACGCCGGTGTCTCGAAAGATTAACCGGTACATTCAGGGACTGCCAGCTGACATCCGCAGGCACTTGATCACTGCTCGACCGAGCACCTTTAGGTCGGCAGTGGATTTGGCTGGAAGACTTTATGATGAGAGGGAAGTGATGGTGGTGGAGGCAAAGAAAGCCGATGGTGTTGACCAGAATTGGAATGGGAAGCGGATCGGGCGTGGTGGTTTTACCCCGAATAACAAGAAGATGAGAAGGGATGACCGTAGGGTGGGGTCATCAAGCTCGGGACCCAAAAGGTGTGACAAGTTTGGGAAGGAGCATGGTGGTGAATGTAAACAAACAAACAAACAAACAAACCCTGTATATCCCGCTTAAGAGCAGGGTCTGGGAGGGGTAGGTGTAGGCAAGTCTTTCATCTACCCAGATAGGTAGAGAGACCGCTTTCAAAGAGACCCCCGACTCACTATCAAAAGCCATAACGCTAGTGAATCAGCATATAATCAAAGATACGATAAATGATACAGCACACAACATACAACATACAGTAAAATATCACCAAAAGGAAATAAAAATGAACAAGCATACATCATAGAAGCAGCCAGATTCCCCTAAAAAGGGCAGAAGCAAACTACATACACATCAGGCCCCGCAACACGCAATCAAAAGTCCCTTCCTAGATACAGAACCCACTAAAAGTCTTTAATTTTAATTCTACGCCTCCACTCACTCCTATCCTCGATCATGTGCTCAGAGAGGTGCAAGTGTACCATATCTCTCCTAATTATCTCTTCCCAAGTCAACCTAGGTCTTCCTCTACACTTCCTACCCTCTAGGATGATGTTCTCGACTGCTCTAACCGGTGCAGCCATTGGTCTTCTCTTGACATGCCCAAACCATCTTAATCTTCCTTCTCGTATTTTATCTGCAATAGAAGCCACTTCTAACTTCTGACGAAACATTTCGTTTCTTATCTGATCCATTTTTGTGTTTCCACACATCCACCTCAGCATTCGCATTTCTGCAACCTCAATTTGTTTCTCATGCGATTTCTTTATGGCCCAGCAGTCTGTTCCATATAGCATAGCTGGGCGTACCGCCACTCTGTATAGTTTTCCCTTTAGTTTCGCTGGAAACCTCTTATCACATAGAATTCCTGATGTTGCTCTCCACTTGCACCATCCTGCGTGAACGCGATGCGCTACATCGCTGTGTATCTCTCCGTCCTCCTGCAGGTACGAGCCCAGGTATTTGAACCTAGATGTTCGTGGGACCGGCATACCCTGGATACTGATTTGGGTGTCCTCTTTCGCCTCGTCACCAAAGTTGCAATGCATGTATTCCGTCTTAGAGCAACTTATCCTTAATCCTTTGTGCTCTAGTGCTGCTCTCCACTGTTCTAGCTTGTCGTTAAGCATCATTTTAGATTCTGATATTAATACAATATCATCCGCAAAAAGCATGCACCACGGTGCTGACTGTTGTATAGATTTGATCATCTCATCCAACACTACTGTGAAGAGAAATAGGCTCAATGCAGATCCTTGGTGGAGTCCCACTTCCACTGAGAAGGTGTCTGTGTCTCCTACCAGTGCTCGCACACACGTTTTTGCCCCGTCATACATATCCTTAATTATTTTGATATACCTCTCTGGTACCCTTCTAATTCGTAGACTTTCCCAGATTAGTTGTCGTGGAATACTGTCATAGGCCTTTTCTAGGTCGATGAATACCATATGGAGGTCCCTTTTCTTTTCTCTATATTTCTCCATTAATCGCCTTACGACGTGTATGGCTTCTGTTGTAGAGCGTCCAGGCATAAATCCAAATTGGTTTATCGCTATCTGAGTTTCCCGTCTAATTCTCGTGTCAATAACTCTTTCCCATAATTTCATCGTGTGACTCAATAGCTTTATTCCCCTGTAGTTTTCGCAACATTGAACATCTCCTTTTTTCTTATATACGGGGACTATGACACTGGTTCTCCACTGGTCTGGCATCTTCCCTGTCTTAAAGATAGTGTTGAATAAGTCTGTTAACCATTGGAGACCCTCATCACCCAGGCATTTCCACACTTCAATCGGTATGTTGTCTGGCCCCATTGCTTTTGCCCTTCCTATTTTCTTCATAGCTCTTGTAACTTCGTCAACTGTGATGCTTGTACAATAGCAGTTGTTTTGTTGCGATGTTTGTGTTGTTCTATCTATCTCAGTCTGTTGATTTGGGTTCCTTATGTTGAAAAAGTTATCGAAGTAAGTTTTCCATCTCACCTTGATGTCTTTCTCCTTCACCAAAACCTTTCCATCCACAGCCTTTATGAACTTCACTATTCTCAAGTCTTGTCTTCTACTTTCTCTTGCCTTGGCTATCTTAAACATGTCATGCTCTCCTTCTTTCGTCTCTAATCGTTTATACATCATCTCGTACGCCGTGTTCTTTGCCTCTGACACCGATTTTTTCGCCTGTCGCTTCGCCTCTTTGTATTTTTCTTTTAGCTCTGCACGTTTTTCCTCATTGTTACAGCGTATAAGCTCTTTAAAACTTTGTTGTTTGGTTTGTATCTTTTCCTGTACATTTTCGTTCCACCACCAGGATTCCTTATGACCGACTGTCCTTTTTGTAGTAACTCCAAGCGTTTCTTTAGCTGCTTGGATAAGCCTAGTTGTCATATCCTCCCACTTTTGGTTTGCGTCTTCCTGTTGTCCAGTCTGGTTCAGTGGTATGACCTTATCTCTAAAAATGGTAATATTTTCGTCTTTGAGCTGGCCCCATCTGATCGTAGATCTAACTCTCTTGTTCGATAAGGCAATTTGTCTCTTGAGGCATATATCCGCCACTTACATATGGAGTTGTGTCACAACTGACTCTCCCGGGATTGCTTTACAGTCCTTCCACGGGCTATGATCTTCTCTCCTCGTCAATATATAGTCTATCTGCGTGTGTCTCCCACCGCTGCTAAACGTGATTAGATGCGATTCTCTTTTCTTAAAAAACGAATTAATGATGCCTAGGTCATGCGCTACTGCAAAGTTAAGAAGCTCCCTACTGCCATTGTTCCTAAGACCATACCCGTAGCCTCCATGCACCAGTTGGAAATGCTCATTATCCTTACCGATATGTCCATTAAAATCTCCTCCTATGTATATCTTATCTTCTCTCGGCATGTCGCCCATAACATGATCTAAACTCTCCTAGAACTTCTTTCTTTCCGTTTTCCCTAATCCAACATGGGGTGCATACGCGCTAACTACTGCCACTACCTCATCCCCTATTACTATTCTTAACAACATAATTCTATCATCGTATCTTCTCACCTCCACAACATTATCATGAAGTTCCTTAGCAACTAGAAAACCTACACCGTTTTTTGTTCCATCAGACCCTGAATACCATAGTTTATAACTATTGCACTCTTTTGCTCTCCCACCCCGCCATCTAGTCTCCTGAAGGCACGCTATGTGGACACTACGTTTCTTCAGCACATCAATTAACTCGAGTAACTTACTAGTTAGGGTTCCTACATTCCACGATGCCACCCTTAATCTACAAACCTTATTTCCTGTCTTCGTACCTCTCGTCACCGAACATGATCTCGGGGCAGCATAATAGCTCCTGCTATCTATTATACCCGACAGAGTCCACTAAAACTACCAGAAAAACACGGACAACACATAAGAAAGAAACACAGCACAAGTAGAGCACTATCAAAAGGAAACAGTCCCACGAGGTCAACAATACGCTAGGAGCACACAAACAAATCAAGTCACAGAAAAAAAATCAAATCACACGATGCTGGTACCCCTAACCCAGCCAATCAATCTACACGAAAAAGATGATATTTAAAGATATAATTAAATTAAAGGCACGTAAAAAAGCAGAAATGCAACCCGAGACAGATCGATCTCACCAAAAGTATACCCAAAATTATAATTTTCAATTTTGATGCTGGTACGAGGTGGCTGGGGGGTGTACAGTTGCTGCGATAGTGGAGGATGTGGTGGCCGGTGGCCGGTGATCGGTGAGAGGGAGGCAGTGTGAGGGCGGTGGATGCTAGCGGTGAGACTGTGGTGGCTAGTGGTGATGTGGTGGCCGGAGGAGGCTTTGGTGGTTTGTGGTTGTGGTTGTGACGGGTAGGCGATGGTGACGGGGTAGGAGGTGGTGACGGGTAGGCAAAGGTGGGGCTAGGCGGTGGTGACGAGGTGTGTCGCAGGGTAGGCGGAGGGGTGGTCGGCTGTGAGTAGAACTTACCTTTGAGAGGCGGCTATTTGGTCGGCGGTGGTCGCCGGAGCTCAAAGCAGCAACCTTCGAAGCCGGTGACCGGAGCAGATGTCGGTGACCGGAGCAGATAGGGGCAGAGAGCAGAGATCCGTTGGAGCCTTTTACCAACCCACTTTCTCCAATTTTTTGATCTGAATACCCTCTGGCGGAAATCTCCGGTGACCGGGGGTGATGCAGGTGGCGGATGTTGCAGGAGGGGATGTTGCAGGAGGGGTGGCGCCGGTGGCGGTGAGAGCTACCGGTGAGATTCCGGTGGCCGGTAGCTTTGTGGTTGGCCGGAGATGATGCTACCGGCGGTGATGTAACGGTAGAAAGTCTAGAGAGGGGGGTTAAACGTCTGTTTCATGTGTGGGAAATCCGATCATATGGATAGAGATTGTAAGAGCACGAGGTGCTTCAACTGTGGGGAAAGTGGCCATATGAGTAAGGATTGCAGGAGGCCGAGGGCTGAGAGTTCCGGGGCAAAGACGACTGTCAGGACTGAAGGGCAGAAGGCGAGTGCCAGAGCTTTCACCATGACCAGGGAGGAGGCTAGGACAGACCCCGATGTTATGTCAGGTACGTTTCTAGTAGATCAAACTCTTGCTTCTGTGTTATTTGATTCTGGTGCTAGTAGGAGTTTTATTTCTACTACTTTCTGTGCTAAATTGCCTGCTAGTAGTAAATGCATTGATGAGCCCTTTGAAGTAGAAACCGCTATTGGTAAGACCACTAGAGTTACTGATGTGATAGAGGACTGTGCCATAGAGTTAGAAGGTCATAGGTTCGCTGCTAAGTTACATGTGATGCCCCTAGGTGGATTTGATGTAGTACTATGGATGGATTGGTTGGCAACCTATGAAGCGAATATCGTGTGTCGTAAGAAGATGATTAGACTGACGGCGCCTGACAGAAGTCCGGTGACAATATATGGCGATCGGGTTACGATGATTCCAAAAGTGATTTCGATGGCGGTGGCAGGAAAGTGTATGAGGCGTGGGTACAGCGCCTACTTATGTTATGTAAAGAACATGGAAACGCCAACACCACAACTACCCGATGTTCCAGTTGTGTGTGAATTTCTAGGCATGTTTCCGGAAGACTTATCGGGATTGCCACCTGACCGCGAAATCGAATTCCAGATTGACCTGATACCGGGTGCTCAACCTGTCGCTAAGGCACCGTATCGGTTGGCTCCGACGGAGATGAAGGAGTTAATGGAGCAACTGCAAGAGTTGCTCGATAAGGGTTTTATCAGATCGAGTATCTCTCCTTGGGGTGCTCTGGTCTTGTTCGTGAAGAAGAAGGACGGTAGCATGAGAACGTTTATTGACTACCGCGAATTGAACAAGTTGACAATAAAGAATTGGTATCCGTTACCGAAGATCGACGACTTGTTCGATCAGCTCCAAGGTGCCAGTTGGTTCTCGAGGATAGAACTTTGATCTGGCTACCATCAGTTGAAAGTGAAGGAGCAGGACATTCCTAAAACGGCTTTTCGTACGCGATATGGACACTATGAGTTTCTCGTTATGTCCTTTGGTTTAACCAACGCGCCAGCTGCTTTTATGGATTTGATGAATCGGGTGTGCAAGCCGATGTTGGATAAATCAGTGATTGTGTTCATCGATGATATCCTGATTTATTCAAGGAGCGAAGAAGAGCATGCCGATCACATTCGGGAAGTGTTAGAGACTTTGAGAAAGGAGAAATTGTATGCTAAATTCTTCAAGTGCGCTTTTTGGCTACGCGAGGTGCAATTTCTGGGTCACGTGGTATACGCTGAGGGAATCATGGTGGACCCGGCAAAGGTGGAGGCCGTGATGCAATAGAAGTCTCCTAAGACGCTGCTGAAATCCGTAGCTTCTTGGGATTGGCGGGCTACTACCGAAGATTTATTCAAGACTTCTCCAAGATAGCCTCACCTTTGACTAAGTTGACCCGCAAAGACGTGAAGTTCATGTGGGGTCTAGAGCAGGAGGATGCCTTTGAGGAGTTGAAGACGAGATTGACACAAGCTCCTGTCTTGACATTCCTCGAGGGAAATGAAGACTTAGTGGTCTATTCGGATGCATCTTATTCTGGGCTAGGTTACGTGTTGATGCAACGCGGAAGGGTAATAGCTTATGCATCTCGACAGCTGAAGACCCACGAAGTCAACTATCCCACGCACGATCTAGAACTAGCTGTGGTGGTTTTCCCGTTGAAGATTTGGCGGCACTATCTATACAGGATGAAGTGCACCATCTTCACAGACTACAAAAGCTTGAAGTACTTCTTCAAGTAGAATGATCTGAACATGAGGAAGAGGTGATGGTTGGAACTCATAAAAGATTATGATTACGAGATCCACTACCATCCGAGCAAGGCCAACGTGGTGGCATATGCCCTTAGCCGAAAGGAGAGACCCGAGCCGATCCGGGTGAAGGCTTATCAATAAATTATGACCTCTGACGTTATGACGTAGGTTAAGGAGTTTCAAGACGAGGCTTTGAAAGAAGATCGTCTTAACTCCGAAAGGATGAGAGGTCTAGTTACGGAATTGGGTGAGAACACTCTTAGTGTCAAGACCCGATTCGGACGAATATGGATTCCTCGATACAGGGATCTACGTGGGAAGATTATGGACGAGCCCCATAAGACTCGATACTCCATTCATCCGGTGCTACCAAGATGTATCACGATATGAAGAAAGATTACTGGTGGCCGGGTATGAAACGTGACGTGGTGAAGTACGTGAGTAAGTGCCTGACTTATTTACAGGTAAAGGGAGAACACTAGAAACCTTACGGGAAGATCCAACCGTTGGATATACCCGAGCGGAAGTGAGAGCACATCACCATGGATTTCATCACGAAGTTACCACGTACCCCGAAAGGGTATGATGCTATATGGGTGATAGTTGATCGCTTGACGAAGAGTGCTCACTTCCTACCGATCCGCGAGACGTATTCATCCGAAAGATTGGCGGATCTGTTCATTAAGGAAATCATAGCTCGTCATGGTGTGCCGGTGTCTATTGTGTCGGATTGTGACACCCGGTTTACATCGAAGTTTTGGAGGAGATTCCATGATGCAATAGAGACGAGGCTACACATTAGTACAGCCTATCATCCTCAGACGGACGGTCAGTCTGAGAGGACGATCCAAACACTCGAGGACATGCTTCGAGCGTGCGTGATCGATTTTGGAGGAAGTTGGGACGACCACTTACCGTTAGCAGAATTCTCATACAAGAACAGCTATCATGCCAGCATTGGTATGCCACCTTATGAGATGCTATATGAAAGGAGATGTAGGACACCCGTATGTTAGGGTGATATTGGTCAGAAGGAATTGGGGAGCGTTGAGGTGATCGAGGCTACGACTGAAAAGCTTGAAAGGATCAAGGCCTACATGAAGGCAGCCAAAGACAGACAGAAGTCGTATGCCGATAAACGACGCAGGCCGATTGAGTTCTAAGTGGGTGACCGGGTTATGTTAAAGGTCTCACCCTGGAAAGAAATTATCCGATTCAGGAAACGAGGTAAGTTAAGCCCGAGGTATATAGGACATTTCCGAATCATCGCACGAGTAGGAGAGGTAGCCTATCGACTTGAATTGCCGGATGAGTTAAGTGGAATTCATCCCACGTTCCATGTATCTCATCTGAGAAAGTGCTTAGCTGATGAAGATATGATTGTTCCACTGGAAGATATTAAAGTAGACGAACGGCTCAATTACGTGGAGCAACCAGTGGCAATCATTGATCGTAAAGAAAAGAAGTTAAGGAATAAAGTGGTTCATCTTATGCGTGTACAGTGGAAGCATAGGAAGGGATCCGAGTCTACGTGGGAGACTGAAGAGGAGATGAGACAACATTACCCACATCTGTTTGAGAAATAACAGGTTTTAGGGACGAAACCTATATAAGGGGGTGGACTTGTGACACCCGAATATTTTTTTAGAAATAAATAGAAAGATAAAAGAGGAATAAAAGGAAGAAATGAAAGTCAACCCAAAGTTGAGGGGTCAAAAGTGTAAAACAGGACAAAAGTTGGTAAAAGTGGGTGAAAAAGGTGGTATGGCCGCCCATTTGTCTTACACAACATTTTCCATTCGGTTTTCTAGAGAGAGAAAGAGCAGAAGTTGAGCATTTGAAGAGGAACGAGAAGAAAATCAGATTTAAGGTATAATTTAGTGTTTTTAAGTTGTGTTTTGGCTAAGAAACCGAAAGTATGTGTTCTTATGTGTGTGTGTGTGTTCGGGTGTGTTTATTGGGTTTTATAAGTGTTGAACTTGTAGCAAACGGGTTTTTGAAGAAGTCAATACCCGAGAAACTGCTAAGGTGAGTTCTAGACCCCGTATTTTTCATGTTCTATAAACTTTTGGGGCTGGAAATACATGTAAAAATGTTTTACACCTATCATGAATGTTACCCGTATGTGCATGCGTATGTATGTTAGTGTTTTATGTGTATTTATGTTAAATTGAAGTTTGGGAATGGTTAAATTGAGCTTAGAACAGATTTACAACGTAGCTTGGGACTGAAAACATGTTAGAAACATACAAGTGGGTGTTCATGCGCCCAAACAGGGCCCATGCGCCTAGATTTATGCCTTAGAAAAGATTTAAGCAGGGTCATGCGCCCAAATAGTCCCCATGCGCCTGAAGTTTAGATTTAGAAATTTAAGTATGGGATGATGCGCCTGAACAGTACCCTCATGCGCCTAGAAATACCTTAGAAATTCTAAGTGGAAGTTGATACGCCTGGATCAGCATATGTGCACAATGATCGTGATTAATTACCACAGGTCCAGCACCAGCATTAGTGCACAACGTTCGGGGTATTGTACATATCACTGAAAGTAATGAACGTACGAACGAATGAAATGAACGTATGAATGAAAGAAATGATCGTACGTATGTAATGAATGTATGAATGAAATGAACATACGAACGTATGTAATGAATGAAAGAATGAAAGTAAGATACGTACGAATAAAAGAAAGAGTATGAAAGAATGTGAATGTTAACGACGAACGGCACACAAACGAAAGCTAATGAATGAACAATGAAGATAATAATAATATTATCTATGTGTACGTACATTGTGTGACCGCATGTAAGCAAAGAAAGGTTTAACGAAAGAAAAGTATGTTTTATTATAAAACTAGAACTCACTCAGCAACGCTGACTTTTTATGTGTTTCCAGTTGGCAGGTGAGGTTGCTGAGGATGGCACGAGGCGACAACTCAGCTCTTTTGGGATGACATTCTTTTGTCTAATGCTTTTGTGATGTAATACAACAATAGATATTTTGTAATTGATGTACGCTGTATTAACTGGCAAAAGCATTTATAGAAAATTGAAAGTTAATTGAAAGTTTCCACCGCATGATTTTTATTAAGTTAATGCAAATATATGTTTTATGTGTGATGACAGACCAGCTGTGAGGTGCCCGGGAACGGGGCCTTACACCGTCTTTTTATATTCTCCCGAATGTGCCACCTGCATAGGTTTTTAGTAGCACTCGGGAACACCGTGTCACACACGCTCATCAGGGCCAGGTCCCTGTCTATGACAATAACGTGGGGCTCCACACACCCATCGAGCATATCTATGATCTGCTCCAGTACCCATGTGAAGTTGTCTTGCCGTTCCCTCGATATAAATGCATGCTCAATACAAAACGACTTCGACGTCGACGTAACGCCAATAACCTGAACAAACGGAATGTTGTACATGTCGGTCTTGTACGTCGTGTCTATCAACATCACGTGCGGGAATGCGCGCCACATTTTATATGAAGTAGGATGACAAAAGAAAACATCTTTCACGGCCTTAGTAGTTGCATTCGTTCATGTTTCATACACGAACTCTTTAGATTGTAGTAGGTTTTCAAGTTCCTGCATTGGTGTCATGCCTTTTCTCCCCTCATCCCTAAACTTCGACGTCAGATTGTATATGTCTTGAACAACACAGACGCTGCGGGGAAAGTGCTCCCTTACGGCTGAATCGATATGTCGTGGCCGCACGTGCTGCCTGTGTAACTTCTCGACAAGATCAATTTCTTCGGCGATCATCTTCCTAAGATGCGCGTGGCCCTCCTCGTACACAACAGGATCGTGGTTGTGCGTCTCGTTTCTCACCTTTAACATCCAACTGTCACTCTTTCCTACGTACTTCCCTACGAATTTAAAGGGACATCCTTTCTTTATGCTCCCAGTACGTCTACTTGTTCCAGTGAATTTAGATTCACCACTACGATTGCATAATAGTTTCACATCCTTTTTTCGTGACCGACCCACCATAATGACGCACCCATGCTCGCGTCCTCTCATTTTAGCCCACTTCTCCAAGTCCTCACGAGAATCAAAATACTGAAAAAATGATAAAGCTAGATATAAAAAACAATATATAAAAAAATAAAAAAATAAAATAAACAAAAGAATAAAACTCTTCGTACTTTATTGGTTTTATAAGAAACCGTAGCCTTTCTGATCCGATCCTCATCCCCATCATGCTCCGCGGTGTCCCCATGGTTTTCTTTGAGGTGAACCGAACCGTCACTCTCATCTGTGTCATTCCCATTAAAAGTATCCGACACATGTGTAATTTCTAGTTCTGACTAGTACGGGGGATGTCCGTAATCTAGCTCTGTTTGTGAGTGGTACGTGTTCGGGGCATGCTCGTAAGAATTGCAAGGGGGATATCTGTATCCTTCACCGTAACCTGTCAGTCCAAATAAAGAGTTGTACGCCTCATGAGCAAATGTGTCCGACGGGTTAGTTTCCTCCTCCCCCCACGGAGGGTGACTCCCGTATACGTAATATTCCTAAAAAAGATAATGGTTAGATATTTCAAATAATAAGCTATAATAAAACATATACTAATTCAACCTGGTTCAAATCTTCGATATGTGGCACCTCATTCAAATCTCGAAGCTTCGGCTTTTGATAATGATCTCACGAACCCGACATTTTTTTCGAATTAATGTGTTTTTGGAATGACGAAGGCTGAAAAATCTCGAGTGTTGGATGAATGAAAGCTTAAATGAAAAAAATTCGAATGAGATGTGGAGATGAAAAAAATTCGAATGAGATGTGGAGTGTTGAAAGAGGAAAGGTATTTAAGGTGAAAATCTGGTGCACAACCCGTCACGGTTTGGCCTCCACGTGACGGTTCGTGGCGCGAATCCCGGCCCTTTTGTCAAAATCACGTCTACTTCGTACCTTAAACTGAGACCTCGTACCCTAGAGGTCACGGTTAGGCCAAACCGTGACGGTTTGGTGACCGCTTTTCAACTTTATCAGGTCATTTTGTCGTTTTGTTGTCACGGTGTCACGGGTGGGCCAAACATAAACCGTGACAGTAAGCCCTTGCGGTCACGGTTAGGTGCCAAAATATAACCACAAGCCCTAACCGTGACAGTTTAAACCGGCCTACCACCAAAAACCCAGCGGTGTCCCCATTAGGACCCAATTAAAAACATTGGTTTACATATTATTAAAAATAAATTAAAAAAAAGATAATATACTTATTTTCTTTAAGAGTTGTGAAAAAGGTTTTCATTTTATATTTTATTATTTTGCCAAATTAGATATGAAATTTCTTTGAATATCATAAATAACTATTACAAAAAAGTCATATATATTTAAAATACTTCTTATAAAACAGTATAAAAATTAACCTTCGATTATTATATTTTTAAAGAAAGATTTTTTCGTTTTCACGCTTTTCTTTTATTTTATTTTTAAACTTTGTCGTATTTTTTCCTTTTAAGTGTTCTATTATTATTATTTTATCACAGTTAAATATAATATAAAATTAAAATAATAATTTAAGTAATGTTAAAAGTTCGTTTAATATATTGATGCATTTAAGATGATCTAATTAACTTGTTCTAGATATAGCTAGTAATTATGTATTTATAGAATTAAACTCTCATTGGTTAAGTTATAATAACAATTTATTTAAGGGTGCTAATAAATAGACACCCAAAAGTTTAAATCGACACCCCCTATACGCCGCGTATGGGTCCATACGCGGCCCATGCCCGGCGTATAGGGGACGACCATTAATGCGACATTAATGACTGACAACCGACGTCACATCAGTTTACCTATACGGGGCGTATAGGCCCATACGCCACGTATAGGTCGGTGTCGATTTAAAAAAGAATATAAGGTATACGCCGCGTATGGTCCCATACGCGGCGTATAGATCCTCGGTACGCTATATCTTTCAAACTTTCTCATTTTTACACACACTTCAAAAAAAACACTCTCGTATAGCACTATACTACACGTATTGATCTTCGATTTTTTTACATCAAGGTACGTATTATTGTTCATACATCATTATTATGTTAATCGTTCATTGATTTAAACGTTAAAGTAGTGTTTTATGCCCTATAATGCGTGATTTAAAAACTAGTATAGAACTATACGCTGGTACAACCCCACGTATAGGGCTATACGCAGCGTATAGTTCTATGGTTGGGGACGAAGACTCATAGGAGGGTATTCTATACGCGGCGTATACATATATGCGCGGCGTATAGGCGGCGTATAGGGTGTTGCAATACGTGACTTGTGGCCCATACGTGGGTCCCCTATACGCCGCGTATAGTCCTATACGCGGCGTATAGGGTCGGATTTGACCTATACGTGGCCCTGTGACCCATACGCTGCTACCCTATACGCGACGTACAGCCCTATACGTGGCGTATAGGGTAAATATATATATACAAATACATATATATGTATATACGCATATACATATACATATACATATACATATACATATACATATACATATACATATACATATACATACATATACATATACATATACATATACATATACATATACATATACATATACATATACATATACATATACATATACATATACATATACATATACATATACATATACATATACATATACATATACATATACATATACATATACATATACATATACATATACATATACATATACATATACATATACATATACATATACATATACATATACATATACATATACATATACATATACATATACATATACATATACATATACATATACATATACATATACATATACATATACATATACATATACATATACATATACATATACATATACATATACATATACATATACATATACATATACATATACATATACATATACATATACATATACATATACATATACATATACATATACATATACATATACATATACATATACATATACATATACATATACATATACATATATATGTATATACACATATACATATACATATACATATGTATATGTACATATACATATACATATGTATATGTACATATACATATAACATGTATATGTACAACATGTATATGTACATATACAGATAACATGTATGTGTACATATACATATACATATACATATACATATACATATGCATATACATATACATATACATATGCATATACATATACATATACATATGCATATACATATACATATACATATGCATATACATATACATATACATATGCATATACATATACATATACATATGCATATACATATACATATACATATACATATACATATACATATACATATACATATACATATACATATACATATACATATACATATACATATACATATACATATACATATACATATACATATACATATACATATACATATACATATACATATACATATACATATACATATACATATACATATACATATACATATACATATACATATACATATACATATACATATACATATACATATACATATACATATACATATACATATACATATACATATACATATACATATACATATACATATACATATACATATACATATACATATACATATACATATACATATACATATACATATACATATACATATACATATCCATATCCATATACATATACATATACATATACATATCCATATACATATCCATATGCATATACATATGCATATACATATACATATCCATATGCATATGCATATGCATATGCATATGCATATGCATATGCATATGCATATGCATATGCATATGCATATGCATATGCATATGCATATGCATATGCATATGCATATGCATATGCATATGCATATGCATATGCATATGCATATGCATATACATATGCATATGCATATGCATATACATATGCATATACATATACATATACATATGCATATACATATACATATACATATACATATACATATACATATACATATACATATACATATACATATACATATACATATACATATACATATACATATACATATACATATACATATACATATACATATACATATACATATACATATACATATACATATACATATACATATACATATACATATACATATACATATACATATACATATACATATACATATACATATACATATACATATACATATACATATACATATACATATATATATGTATATGTGTGTATATATATATACGTATACGTTGTTTTTGACCTATTTGTTTTCTTGTGCAGATATGTCTTCCGATTCTGAGATTGAGGCTGACGTTGTTGACCATATTGCTGAGCATCCTTGGCTGCAGTTTGAGGCCGGTTCCATTGAGCACGCTAAGTGCTCAATATTTATTCGTATGAAGATCGGTCATCAAAAGGCCGTAGATTGGGAGGTTATGGCTGAGTTAGGAGAGCGCGATCGTCTTGCTGCTATTATCGGAGACGATACGACGTGGAGACGTCTTTTTGAGATCGCGTTCTTACCGTCCCACCGTGAGCTGGTAGTGGAGTTTTTATCCACATTTACTGTGACAACCCAAATTTTTTTTTATTCTATTATATTTTATAATGATAATAATAATAATAACAAAACTAATAATAATAATAATAATAATAATAATAATAATAAGTAATAATAATAATAATAGAGGTTTGTCTGCTTTTGAGTTAATGGAAGAATTTGAGGCATTACTCCGTGTTTTCTGCAAACACAACCATTCACTTTATCTCATATATTCCCTTCATCCTCACCGCCTCTTCTCTATTTCCTTTTCCTTAATCGATCCCCTTCTTCATCGACTCTTCCTCCTCTAGATTATTTTCCTCTCGGCAAGATTTCACCACAGCCACCTCTCGACGGATTCTCTAGTGTCATCAGCAACTCAAATCGCGACAACACAATCAGACGAGTCCTGACCCATCGATCGCAGCCCTCAGTAGATCGCAGAGGCCATCGTAGCAGTCCCGAGTAGTATGTCTTCTTTCGTTATGCTATGCAGGTCCGTTACGTGTACGGTTTCGGGTTTCGGTTATGGGTACATGTACTACGTACGGGGTCAGGAACAGAACACAGCAGCCGAAGGCTGCTGTGTGCGTGTATGTATATGTTGTGTGCGTGTATGTATATGCTGTTGTGTGCGTGTATGTATATGCTGCTGTGTGCGTGTATGTATATGCTGTTGTGTGCGTGTATGTATATGCTGCTGTGTGTGTGACTGTATGTTTCTGCATATGTATGTATACGTTTCTGTTCGTATGTGTATGCTGTTGTATATGTACGTATATATGTGTGTGCGCAGGTTGTGTATGTATGTATCTATGTTGCGCAGGAAGGACGAACACAGCAGCCTTCGGCTATGGTGTACGCGGTGTATATGTGTTGTACATATATACATACATATGTATGTATGCTGCGTATATGTTTGTATATGTAGCAGTGTGTGTGTGTTCTAACGTGTGTTGTATGTATGTATATATAATCATGTGTACTTTCTTTTTTTATATATATATACATGTAAGCTGCGAATATATATATGTATGTATATGAGCTGTGTATGTTTGTATGTAAATAATCTGCGTATATATGTATGTATGTACGTGAGCTGTGTATGTTTGTAAATAATCTGCGTATGTATGTGTCTGTATGTATTCTGCGTATATATTTGTGTGTGTGATAGTGTGTGTTCATATATATGTTTCGTCTTCACATATGGATCCTGCGATGTATACTTGTAAACGGGTTCTATATATATATATATATATATATATATATATCAATATGGGTGTATACATGGCTACTGTATTGATATGTGTGTGTTCTGAAGTTATATAAGTATGTGTGCATGCGTGTTTTCTTTTTGTTTTTTTATGAATGTGGCGTGTGTGGGTGGATGTGTTAGTTGATGATGTATGTGTTTTCAATAATATAACATAAAGCTTTTCAGTGGTGAGTCAACAATTATTTAGTATGTGCATTGCTTAATTTGTGTGTGAGGTGATTGAACAATGCATGAATTAATTATTGGTGTACAGGGTTGTGACTGTGTACACATAAATTGATTTTGACATGTATGGATTCTATCTCATGCTAATATGTGTGTTTCTGTATACATATATATATAATAGATAAAATGTTACATATAGGTTTTATGTATAAGTCATTTTTTTTATCATGGAAGAATTATTCGTGTTTATTTATGTTGCTTGGGTTGGGTGTGCGTTGGCATGTAACCGAGGCGTGAAACGCGAACCCGTACGAACCATTATTAGTATTTAATATTTAATATTAATTATGAAATAAATGTGCATCCAGGTTGTCCAGAAACTTAATCGTTCGTGGTTACACTGTTGTGTTTTTAAGGTGAGTTTACAGCCCCACTTTTACTTATATACTCTTTTGGGGGAGAGAAACATGCTGTTTTCATAAAAGTTACATTACATTGGATTTTTGTAATACTGCATATACTTGATACTATGGTGTATACTTGCCCAACGGACCGTTAATATGGACTTAACGAGGTGATTGTTAGTAGTACTACTGGGATTGACATACCCCACTCGGGCTAGTCGCGCTAGCTGGTCAAACGGGTGAACGGTTAGCCTAATTTCAAGTGTTGTGGTGTGTGATCCACAGCCGGGCCTACATTATACTACTGCTTACATGTCAGTTCGGTCGCGCCTTCATACACATAGTGGTCATTATGGACTAGCTACCCATTATATGCTTTAATTACTAATCCGGAAATTTCATTATACTTGACGGATTAATAAATCCGGGGATTTCATTATACTTGACGGATTAATAAATCCGGGGATTTCATTATACTTATCGGATTAATAAATCCGGGGATTTCATTATACTTGACGGATTACAAAATCCGGGAATTTCATTACTGATACTTACTGTTTTATGATAAACCTGTGAACTCACCAGTCTTGTACTGAGATTTTGCATGTTTTCTCTCAGGACATTGAGGTGGCACGTTTAGGAGCACAACATCTACCGCATGTCATTTCGCATTTATCACAAACTGTTTTCAAGAATAAATCTTCATTTACCTTGTATAAACTGGATTGGACGCGTGTTTACGTGTTCCAAAACTATTATTAAAAGTTATCTTGTTTACGCTTCCGCAATACCTAAAAATATTTGGATTGTTTCATTATTATTAAGCAATCTATATGTTTTGTAACTATCGAGTCGTTTGGTGTAACTGATGCTTATCTGAGATCCTGGTTATGTCACACGCCTGACGGTAAAACCCCGTATGTGGAAAATGAGGGTGTGACAGATTGGTATCAGAGCATTAGTTATAGCGAACTAAAATGGACTGGCATCTCATTTGCATTGCATTTTAGACTATAGCTGGATTTGCATTAGTTACACACACATAGATTTCTAAGCTATGTTTACTTAATTTAGTTGCCTGAAAACTTTTGCCTTAACATATCTCTGTGCTGTGAGTCACGGGAGGGTTTGAGTGCCTAATTCAAGTGATTTCAAACTCCAAAACCTCGATTGTTATTAATGGTTTCAAAGTCTCGTCAAAGTCTGTGTCTTACAACTTGAATACATGCAATGCTGGAAGAGTAAGATGCCTGTATCTCGGGGTGTTCTGTCTAGGCAAGGTATTCGCATATATCCAAATCAACCGATGGACCTGTTTACCTTACCTGGGAACCCTTGGGATGAGTATCTGCTTATAGGTACGCATGTCTTCAACAAAGTTGTGATTGACCCAATACTTTGATTAGTCAACGTACTCGCTTTGATTCATGAATCAAACGAATACACTCCGAACATCTCATTATCGTGTGAATAATTCTTGTCCTTGATTTCGCTTCCCGAAAATAAACTATCTAAGATTTGAGCACCACAGCAAACTCTATCGTACTCGTTTCTACTTCCAACATACTCTATCATCTTTGCTAGTCCTAACAGACAGCACTCGGTACTTGACAAAGTGTGTTATCATGAATGGGAGGAATCATGAATGACTATGCAAAGCAAATTAGAATTACGGGTGCACACGTAATTGTAATTTGTCGTGCATGAGAATTCTGGTAACTCTATCAGGTGATAACAGTCATAGTTAGTACAAAATTTTCGTTTCTATACTTGGAGACATAAAGTCTCGGTTCTCATGAAACCTCACTATCGATATGCAAACAAATCCTTCATTTCTACTAGTATGAAACAGATTATTGTTATCAATAGTTATTATTCGATAGTGACTGTCATGTATTGTGAATACGTAGAATCATGTCTGGACGAAGAATTGGACGCCCACGTAGACAAGAAAACATTAATCTAACACAAGCTGAACTCGATGCCATCATAAATGAGCGTGTTGCTGAAGCGCTCGAGGCGTTCGAACAGACCAGGAACCAAAATCAAAACAATAATATCAACCAGAACCAAAACCAAGGAGGTAAACCTCTATCAAATAGATCTTTTGGATCAAATCCTTGATACTATACGTAACAATCCTTAAATCATTAATACGTATCCACTCATTCCAGGTCAAGCAGTCTGCACTTTCAAGATGTTCATGGACTGCAAACCTCATTCCTTCAAAGGCTCCGAAGGTGTTGTTACCCTCCTTCGTTGGATTGAGAAGCTGGAATCCGTCTTTGCAATGTGTAACTGTCCAGCAGAAAACTGTGTCAAGTATGCTTCTGGCACTTTGGAAGGACCAGCTTTGACATGGTGGAACTCACAGGTCCAAACCTTAGGACTTGATGCTGCTAACAGTATGCCTTGGGAGGACTTCAAGATTTTAATGAAAGAAGAGTACTGCCCCAGGAGTGAAGTCCAAAAACTGGAGGCAGAATTTTGGAATTTAAAGATGGTTGGTTCAAACATTGAGGAGTACACGACTCGTTCGCACGAGTTGGCTGCATTATGTCCTCAGATGGTGACTCCGGCCTACAAACGGATCGAAAAGTACATTGATGGCCTGGCTCCTCAAATCCAGGCTAGTGTGATGGCTGCTGATCCTGTCACTATCCAGCAGGCCATCCGACTGGCTCATAAACTCACCGACCAGGCAGTGGCACAGGGCACCTTGCCTAAACGTGGCGCTGTTTCTGGTTCATCAGATCACAAAAGGAAATGGGAACCATCTACCAATGGAAAGCAACCTTCATCCTCCACTTATCAACCTCAACATAAGAAGTTTAACCCGTCCCAACCTTCTCATTCGGGCGGCTATCATGGGAATCTCCCAAAATGCAACAAATGTCAGCTCCATCATACTGGGCAGTGCACAAGGAGCACGTGTGAGAGGTGTGGGAAGTTCGGGCATGTTGCCAAGTATTGTCGGGTGAATCTCTCGGGGAAGGCACCTCAACAACAGCAGAACCACAAACAGAATGTGTGTTTTGAATGTGGTCAACCCGGACATTTTAAAAATGAATGTCCGAAACTGAAAAGAAACGGTAACAATGGTGCTGCTGATAAGCCTAAAGACAACAACAATGGTGGTGGCGGTGGCAGAGGCAGAGTCTTCATCATGGGCTCAGGTGAGGCTCGAAACGACCCTACTGTAGTATCTGGTAGATTCCCTATTAATGGGTGTTATGCCTCTGTTTTATTTGACTCTGGTGCTGATAAGAGTTATATGTCCACCAAATTTAGTAAAACACTAGGGATGGTGCCTACTGATTTGAGTTCTAATTATGCCATAGAAATAGCCGATGGTAGAACGATAACAGCAACACAAGTGTTTAAAAACTGTAAGCTAGGCTTATCCGGACACACTTTCAGCATAGACCTTATTCCTGTCACACTAGGGAGCTTCGATGTAGTCGTCGGGATGGATTGGTTATCCCAGAATAATGCTGAGATCGTTTGCAAGGAGAAGCTGATCAAGTTACCTATTTCGGATGATGAAATTCTTATTGTGGAAGGTGAAAAGGTGGGTGCGGTGGTCGGCATCATATCATATTTGAAGGCTCAGAAATGTCTCAGAAAAGGACACCTTGCCTTGTTAGCACTTGTTACTGAACCGAAGGCGGATGAAAGGCGAGTTGAAGATATTCCTGTTGTTAGAGACTTTCCTGAGGTATTTCCCGAAGACCTACCTGGCCTTCCTCCACACAGACAGGTAGAATTTCAAATTGAACTAGCACCAGGAGCAACTCCGATCGCTCGGGCGCCGTACCGTCTAGCACCGAACGAACTACAAGAGCTGTCTAAGCAATTGCAAGAGTTGTTAGACAAAGGATTCATACGTCCCAGCTCTTCACCTTGGGGAGCTCCAGTGCTTTTCGTTAAAAAGAAAGACGGAACCTTCAGAATGTGTATTGACTACCGCGAACTGAACAAGGTGACAATCAAGAATAGGTATCCACTTCCACGCATTGATGATTTGTTCGACCAGTTGCAAGGATCTAGCTACTATTCCAAGATTGACTTGAGATCAGGTTACCATCAGTTGAGAGTGCGAGAGGAAGACATCTTCAAGACTGCGTTTCGAACAAGCTATGGGCACTACGAGTTCACCGTAATGCCTTTTGGGCTGACCAATGCCCCAGCAGTTTTCATGGACCTCATGAACCGTGTCTGCAAACCTTATCTGGATAAGTTTGTCATTGTCTTCATTGATGACATACTAATCTACTCCCGTAATAAGGAAGATCATGAGGGACATTTGAGAACCATACTGGGATTGCTAAGAGATGAACAACTTTACGCAAAGTTCTCAAAATTTGACTTCTGGATGCGTGAAGTGCAATTCCTTGGGCACGTGGTGAATGAAAAGGGTATACATGTGGATCCCTCAAAGATTAAAGCAATTAAAGATTGGCCGGCACCAAAGACGCCTACTGAGGTGCGACAATTTCTTGGTTTGGCAGGCTATTACCGAAGGTTTATTGAAGGATTTTCTAAATTGGCGCAACCTTTGACTGCCCTGACTCATAAAGGAATAATTTATAAGTGGGGTAACAAAGAGGAAACAGCGTTTCAGGCGCTTAAAGACAAACTCTGCAGCGCACCAATCCTAGCCTTACCAGAAGGAACTGATGACTTTGTTGTTTACTGTGATGCATCCATCCAGGGTTTGGGGTGTGTATTGATGCAACGTGACAAAGTCATAGCTTATGCATCTAGACAGCTCAAGGTGCATGAGAAAAACTATACAACGCATGATCTGGAACTAGGAGCTGTAGTGTTTGCCTTGAAGATCTGGAGGCACTACCTATACGGAACCAGGTGCACGATCTATACGGATCATAAGAGCCTCCAGCACATATTTAACCAGAAGGAGCTAAATATGCGGCAACGACGATGGTTAGAATTACTCAATGACTATGACTGTGTGATCAAGTACCATCCGGGTAAGGCTAATGTGGTAGCTGATGCCCTTAGTCGTAAGGAAACCTTAAAGCCTCGTCGGGTGCGCGCATTACAAATGACTATCCACTCTGACCTACCAATGCAAATTAAAGCTGCTCAATCTGAGGCCTTGAAGACAGAGAATCTCAAAGCAGAATCCATGCGAGGCATGGAGAAACAATTGGAGGGTAAAGCTGATGGAATCCGTTATTTTATGAAACGGATCTGGGTACCACAGTATGGGAATCTGCGAGAGCTGATAATGGATGAAGCCCATAAGTCCCGTTACTCGATCCATCCAGGTTCAGACAAGATGTATCAGGACCTGAAAGAATTTTACTGGTGGCCGAGAATGAAAGCGGAGATAGCCACATACGTAAGCAAATGCCTAACTTGTTCCAAGGTTAAGGTAGAATACCAGAGACCATCTGGATTACTCCAACAACCAGAAATTCCAGTATGGAAATGGGAGCAGATCTCCATGGACTTCATCACGAAGTTACCAAGAACTCCCAGCGGATGCGATACCATTTGGGTTATAGTAGATCGCTTAACGAAATCCGCACACTTTCTGGCAATCCGAGAGACTGATCGGATGGAGAAGTTGACGCGTATCTATTTAAGGGAAATAGTCTCTCGGCATGGCGTGCCGATATCTATCATTTCTGATCGTGACTCTCGGTTCACTTCTCATTTCTGGCAATCGTTACAACGGTCATTAGGAACACGGCTGGATATGAGTACTGCATATCACCCGCAGACCGATGGTCAAAGTGAGCGTACAATCCAAACACTGGAAGACATGTTGCGTGCCTGTGTGATCGATTTTGGCAGCAGTTGGGAAACTCATATACCATTAGTTGAGTTCTCCTATAATAACAGTTATCACACCTCGATCAAGGCAGCTCCATTTGAAGCATTGTATGGACGTAAGTGTCGATCACCTATCTGTTGGGCAGAAGTAGGAGAAAGCCAACTTACAGGACCCGAACTTGTGCACGAAACGACTGAGAAGATAGTGCAAATTCGTAACCGTATGGCAGCAGCACGTGATCGACAAAAGAGTTACGCTGACAAGCGACGTAAACCATTGGAGTTTCGGGTTGGTGACAAAGTACTGTTGAAAGTCTCACCCTGGAAAGGTGTAATACGCTTTGGAAAGCGTGGGAAGTTAAGCCCACCAAGATACGTGGGGCCATTCGAGATTGTCAAACGAATTGGCCCTGTAGCCTATCAGTTAAATTTACCTGAAGAACTCAGGGGATACATGATGTGTTTCACGTATCCAATCTGAGGAAATGTCTGTCTGATGAATCATTGATAGTGCCTTTGGAGGAATTAAAGATAGATGATCAACTACATTTCATCGAAGAACCAGTGGAGATCATGGATCGAGAGGTCAAGACACTAAAGCGTAGCAAAATTCCCATTGTGCGCGTGAGATGGAACTCTAAACGGGGACCGGAATTTACATGGGAACGGGAGGATCAGATGAAGTCTAAATATCCGCATTTGTTCGTGGATATACCTTCAGAACTTAACTCCAAACGAATTTCAGCATGAAATCCTCTCAACTGAAGGATACTGTGATATCTCACGATATCAAGCAAAGAACATTGTGGGTCTACTTTCACATTTGTTTTATCTCATAAAGTTTCACATGCGTGTGATAGCTCAGATGATACAGATGGATTTAATGATATAACTGACAAAGAGTTATCAGATGATGACATCAACTCTTCAAAGTTTACCTCAGAAAATGAAAACGCAAACTGCATCATGAAAGAAAAAGAGAATCACTATGAGCTGCCGATGGTTTCATGATCACCTTCTGATGAACAAAAGTGCTAGAAACATTCAAGATATTCCCAAATCAGAAAGGAAACCTAAGATTCTTCTTGTTGAAGATCATGTGGTGAATGCGAGTGACATCTGGCACTAACCAGTACGTCAGTTAGCATTAAGCTCGTTAACTCACTGTGTGTATTAACTGTCCTCATGTATTTTCATAGTTTATTTATCGGTTTAACCGAATTCTCCTTATACTTGTTTATCAACCCCAGTGTTCCAATTTTCGGGACGAAAATTCCTTCAACAAGGGGATAATGTGACAACCCAAATTTTTTTTTTTATTCTATTATATTTTATAATGATAATAATAATAATAACAAAACTAATAATAATAATAATAATAATAATAATAATAAGTAATAATAATAATAATAGAGGTTTGTCTGCTTTTGAGTTAATGGAAGAATTTGAGGCATTACTCCGTGTTTTCTGCAAACACAACCATTCACTTTATCTCATATATTCCCTTCATCCTCACCGCCTCTTCTCTATTTCCTTTTCCTTAATCGATCCCCTTCTTCATCGACTCTTCCTCCTCTAGATTATTTTCCTCTCGGCAAGATTTCACCACAGCCACCTCTCGACGGATTCTCTAGTGTCATCAGCAACTCAAATCGCGACAACACAATCAGACGAGTCCTGACCCATCGATCGTAGCCCTTAGTAGATCGCAGAGGCCATCGTAGCAGTCCCGAGTAGTATGTCTTCTTTCGTTATGTTATGCAGGTCCGTTACGTGTACGGTTTCGGGTTTCGGTTATAGGTACATGTACTACGTACGGGGTCAGGAACAGAACACAGCAGCCGAAGGCTGCTGTGTGCGTGTATGTATATGTTGTGTGCGTGTATGTATATGCTGTTGTGTGCGTGTATGTATATGCTGCTGTGTGCGTGTATGTATATGCTGTTGTGTGCGTGTATGTATATGCTGCTGTGTGTGTGACTGTATGTTTCTGCGTATGTATGTATACGTTTCTGTTCGTATGTGTATGCTGTTGTATATGTACGTATATATGTGTGTGCGCAGGTTGTGTATGTATGTATCTATGTTGCGCAGGAAGGACGAACACAGCAGCCTTCGGCTATGGTGTACGCGGTGTATATGTGTTGTACATATATACATACATATGTATGTATGCTGCGTATATGTTTGTATATGTAGCAGTGTGTGTGTGTTCTAACGTGTGTTGTATGTATGTATATATAATCATGTGTACTTTCTTTTTTTATATATATATACATGTAAGCTGCGAATATATATATGTATGTATATGAGCTGTGTATGTTTGTATGTAAATAATCTGCGTATATATGTATGTATGTACGTGAGCTGTGTATGTTTGTAAATAATCTGCGTATGTATGTGTCTGTATGTATTCTGCGTATATATTTGTGTGTGTGATAGTGTGTGTTCATATATATGTTTCGTCTTCACATATGGATCCTGCGATGTATACTTGTAAACGGGTCCTATATATATATATATATATATATCAATATGGGTGTATACATGGCTACTGTATTGATATGTGTGTGTTCTGAAGTTATATAAGTATGTGTGCATGCGTGTTTTCTTTTTGTTTTTTTTTATGAATGTGGCGTGTGTGGGTGGATGTGTTAGTTGATGATGTATGTGTTTTCAATAATATAACATAAAGCTTTTCAGTGGTGAGTCAACAATTATTTAGTATGTGCATTGCTTAATTTGTGTGTGAGGTGATTGAACAATGCATGAATTAATTATTGGTGTACAGGGTTGTGACTGTGTACACATAAATTGATTTTGACATGTATGGATTCTATCTCATGCTAATATGTGTGTTTCTGTATACATATATATATAATAGATAAAATGTTACATATAGGTTTTATGTATAAGTCATTTTTTTTATCATGGAAGAATTATTCGTGTTTATTTATGTTGCTTGGGTTGGGTGTGCGTTGGCATGTAACCGAGGCGTGAAACGCGAACCCGTACGAACCATTATTAGTATTTAATATTTAATATTAATTATGAAATAAATGTGCATCCAGGTTGTCCAGAAACTTAATCGTTCGTGGTTACACTGTTGTGTTTTTAAGGTGAGTTTACAGCCCCACTTTTACTTATATACTCTTTTGGGGGAGAGAAACATGCTGTTTTCATAAAAGTTACATTACATTGGATTTTTGTAATACTGCATATACTTGATACTATGGTGTATACTTGCCCAACGGACCGTTAATATGGACTTAACGAGGTGATTGTTAGTAGTACTACTGGGATTGACATACCCCACTCGGGCTAGTCGCGCTAGTTGGTCAAACGGGTGAACGGTTAGCCTAATTTCAAGTGTTGTGGTGTGTGATCCACAGCCGGGCCTACATTATACTACTGCTTACATGTCAGTTCGGTCGCGCCTTCATACACATAGTGGTCATTATGGACTAGCTACCCATTATATGCTTTAATTACTAATCCGGAAATTTCATTATACTTGACGGATTAATAAATCCGGGGATTTCATTATACTTGACGGATTAATAAATCCGGGGATTTCATTATACTTATCGGATTAATAAATCCGGGGATTTCATTATACTTGACGGATTACAAAATCCGGGAATTTCATTACTGATACTTACTGTTTTATGATAAACCTGTGAACTCACCAGTCTTGTACTGAGATTTTGCATGTTTTCTCTCAGGACATTGAGGTGGCACGTTTAGGAGCACAACATCTACCGCATGTCATTTCGCATTTATCACAAACTGTTTTCAAGAATAAATCTTCATTTACCTTGTATAAACTGGATTGGACGCGTGTTTACGTGTTCCAAAACTATTATTAAAAGTTATCTTGTTTACGCTTCTGCAATACCTAAAAATATTTGGATTGTTTCATTATTATTAAGCAATCTATATGTTTTGTAACTATCGAGTCGTTTGGTGTAACTGATGCTTATCTGAGATCCTGGTTATGTCACACGCCTGACGGTAAAACCCCGTATGTGGAAAATGAGGGTGTGACATTTACCTATATTCGTCTAGATGAGATGGAGGAGGACGATGAGCGCTCGAAGATTTCTTTTACGCTTTGTGGACATGCACATCAGATGTCCATTGAGCAGTTTGCAGTTGTCTCGGGGCTTTATTATGAGCCGGAGACTGTTACCCCTCTGTTCACCGAGGGTATTACTAAGATGGAGGAGGGTACATTGAGAGAGCGGTGGCCTCAGATTGCCGGAGGTCCGTTTCAGAGGACTAAGGGCAGGGTCACCGGCATTCGAGATCCTCTCATCCGTTATCTGCATCGCATGATCGCCACGTCCATCACGGGACGTGGCAAGAGTCGGGAGTGGTGTACCATTCCCGACTTATTTTACTTATACTGTTTGATTACGGGGACCAGGTGTAACCTGGCGAGATGTTTGGCGGAGTATTTTGCGTCGTATTATCATCGCCAGGAGCGAGGAGCGGTGTACGGCGGCGCGTACATCACGTTGATTGCCCGATCTTTAGGTTATCTTCCTCGGCATCTTGGTGACGTGTCTCCGCCGATCGAGCCGGTGAGATTAGATCGTCGTACGCTATTCGGCATGCGTATTATACGCCAGTTTCCGGTTGGCATACGATTCTCTCTTCGACCCGGGGAGATCTGGCAGCCGGCACCAGTTCAGCAGCTCGGCATTGCCGATCCACTGCAGCAGCACGGGCAGCCGCATGATCAGCCACCACCCGACGAGCAGCCACATGATCAGCCGCCTCCTCAGCCACATCAGCCGCCTCCTCAGCCTCAGTTCCCGCGACATATTTATAGAGATGTGAGGCTGCCTGCACGTGTGGAGACATTGTTGCAGGATATGTCTAGGAGCTTACGGCAGCAGAGTCGACGGCTCGATCACGTTGAGGATCTGATGGAGTGGCAGGTTCAGACAGAGATTGCGCGGCGTTCTGGTACTGATCCTCCGCCGTTGCCACCGCCTCGAGATTACCCTGACTCCCCGTAGTTTTGCATTGTAATTTTTATTTTGTTATGTAATTTAAAAACTTTGTAAATATATTATCAGTTTATGTTTATCTTTTATGTTTATTATCAGTTTATGTTTATCTTTGTAAATATATACATACATTCATACATACAGACATACAGACATACATACAGACACACATACATACATACATACATACATACATACATACATACATACATACATACATACATACATACATACATACATACATACAGACAGACAGACAGACACACATACAGACATACATACATACATACATACAGACATACATACACACATATATACATACAGACATACATACATACATACATTCATACATACATACATACATACATACATACATACATACATACATACATACATACATACATACATACATACATACATACATACATACATACATACATACATACATACATACATACATACATACATACAGACATACATACATACATACATACATATATACAAACATACAGACATACAGACATACATACATACAGACATACAGACATACATACATACAGACATACATACATACATACAGACATACATACATACAGACATACAGACATACATACATACATACATACATAAATAATTTTAATTCAAATTATATATATATTAAAACTCAAAAAATTAAAAAAAAATATATATATATAAGCTATACGCCGCGTATAGGACCATACGCGGCGTATAGCTCCTCCACGTATAGTGCTCATCCGCCCACGTATAGTGCTCACGCGCCCAATTCTTTTGCACTATACGTGGCGTATGGTTCCATACGCCACGTATAGGTGGTGTCAGATGTACTTTTTGTACCATGTACGATTACAAGTAACGTATGGGCTCATACGGGGCAAACGTGGCAAGACTATACGCAGAGTATATAACCATACGCTGCGTATAGGCAACTATACGTGGCGTATAGACCCATACGCTACGTATAGTTGTCAGACGTCCTATAAAGCATTTTTGTACCATGTACGAATATACGCAGCGTATAGGTGCCATACGTGGAAGACGTGGCAAGCCTATACGTGGCGTATAGTCCCATATGCCGCGTATAGGGGCCATACGCCAGCCTATACGTGGCGTATGGACCCATACGCCACGTATAAGTTATTTCGATATGATGTGACCCAAGATTTGTTTTCACCTATATAACAACGATTTCGATAACACTTTCGATATGCTTTCGATTCCTGTAAATCCCAAACGTATTTCTCTCTCAAAATATCACACTTTTTATTCGTTCGGTATGTCGTTTTGGGACGGTAACTATTTGTTTGGTGAATATTCAAATGAATATTCGTTCGTGGTGGATAGTAATCAAGATGATGCGTATGTTCAATCTGCTTACGAGACAGGACTGCCAGATTTAAACCAATCGTATGTTCCCGATGATGAAGTTGAGTTTTGCCGAGAGTCAACTTACGACACGCAACAAAATAATATACTCTCGAGTGATGAAAACAAACGACAAAAGTATCGTTTGAAACATCTCAAAATTTTTTATCTCTCGATGAGCTAGTCTGTTGGGCTGTTAATAGAGGACGTGATAATGGTTACGTTATTATTACACGAAGATCAAAGAAAAAAGAAGGTCAGGTCGTAAAGGTATGGCTTATCTGTGATCGTGCTGGCGAACACAAAAGTAAAGCAACAGTTAGACGATCTGGTAGCAAAAAAATCGGATGTCCTTTTAAATTAGTAGGGATATACGACAACAAACGTCGTTCGTGGAAATTAGAGGTGCGAAGTGACGAACATAACCATGATCCTGCTCAACATATGGAGGGGCATCCTTTTGTAAGAAGGTTTTCTCAAAACGAATACAATTTGGTGGAGCAGCTTACTGATCAGAACATGGAGCCTCGTAACATCTTATCAGCTATTAAAAAGCAAAATCCTAATAACGCATCAATAACCAGAGACGTATACAACGCTCAATATAAGATAAGAAGTGAAAGAAAAGTCGGTGAAACACCAATGCAAGTCTTAGAAAACCTTTTATCTATTAAAAGGTACGTTTATTACACCCGAGGTTTTTTTTTTCAATAGACTTAATTAAAATGAAGCCTAACTTGTATTTGTATCCTCACTTAACAACATCAATTTTCCTTCCTTTATCTATTAAAAGGTACGTTTATTACACCCGAGAAGATCCCGATACTAATGTCGTAGAAGATATATTTTTTTGTCATCCTAAATCATACGACACTTGGCGTGCACTTCCGCACGTGCTGATGATAGACGCTACATATAAAACAAACATGTACAAGCTTCCGTTTGTTCAGATTGTTGGTGTGACCTCCACACACAAGACATTTTGTGTTGCTCATGCGTTTATTAGCAAAGAACGGGAAGATAATTTTGAATGGGTGCTTAATAGATTGAAAGATACGTTAAGCAAGTGTATGGAGCCGCGCGTCATAATAACAGACAGAGATCTCGCTTTAATGAACGCATGTGTTAAAGTGTTTCCGAATGCTTTAAAGTGTCTATGCAGGTGGCATATTGATGAAAATATCGCGAAACACTGTAAAGCAAGTTTTACAAAATATGACTGGAGAAAGTTTAAATATGCATGGGCACGTTTGTGTGAGTCTCCCACGGCGGAGATTTACGAGTATAACTATAACCTTCTTTACGAACGACTAGTTGAAGCGAATCGAGAAAGTAAGTTTTATTATATTTTAATTATGTTTTATTATATTTTCAATATATAATTTAATTATGTTTTATTATATTTTCAGAGGTATTGTCATATATAAACAGAAACTGGTTAGAGAGTTACAAAGAAATGTTTGTATCAGCCTGGACTAACTCGAACCGTAATTTTGGCCAACGCACAACAAATAAGGTGGAGAGTCAACATGCAAATTTAAAAAGATATCTTAAATCAACAAATAGCTCACTGGATAGACTTGTAGAGTTTGTAGATCAATTGGTGAACGCACAAGAGGTAAATTTAAAAGAAAGCTTTGAGACAAGCAAAATTAAAACCATGAATCATCATAAACTTCCGCTATTTGATTACTTAAGAGGCAAGGTTTCACACATAGCTCTTGATTTATTAGTTGCCGAAAACACTAAATTGCATGTGATGCGCTCTGCAAATGCAACATGTGGTTGTCATCTCTTCACTAGTTGTGGCTTGCCTTGTGCTTGTCGGCTGAAAAATATGAACATTCTGGTAATAGTCGCTCCATCATTATCATCTTTCTATTAAAGTGACAAATTATGTATTAATTTATACTTTATAATGCAGGCACTAAAATTCCATTAGATGCAATTGACGTATTTTGGACGAAGCTTGATAACATTAAGCCATCATATACGGTGGATGAAAAAGTTGATGTTGAAGAAGAAATGGAACGGGTGAAACAACAAATAATGACACAACCCGCAGCTGGTAAAATTTAGTTTGGTGGAAAAATAAAAAAAATTGTGTATCCATGGAAAAATAACAAAAAAGTGCCTGTTGTTCAAACAGATATTCGCGGTCGTCCAACGTTAAAGGTTCAACAACAAAAGTATGACACTCAACAAAGTACGTGCGACATGCCGAGACATAGCTCGTTTATTGCGTCTCACATTTCCGGAAGAACAAGTTCAGCTGTAAAGCCCCAGAAGCCTGCCATGCAACGTAGTCGTTCAACATCATCTAAAGTATCACGGGGTACTAATGAGTTTTCTTCGATTATCGGAGATCACCAATTAAACAATATAAACAGGTTAAAAAATTGGATTCCGTCAATCTTTCATCAGTATATTTCACGTATACGAGATGTCCGACCCGATGGGAATTGTGGTTTTCGATCAATAGCTTTAGGCTTAGGGTTTGACGAAAATAAGTGGATGTATGTGCGGACACAGCTTTTAGAAGAGTTGGACAGACATGAATTGGAGTACAGAGAAGTTTTCGATACTTTGTACCCCGGACAGTATAACGAATTACGTCACACCATCGATTGGCAAAGTGTGAAACCTGCACCAGAAGAACATTGGATGATAATGCCGTATACGGATTAGTGGTTGCTTAAAAGTTTGGGGTTATTCTTCATTTACTAAGCAATAATGGTTGTCAAACATTTTTCCCATTATGGGCTGATCCGAAAACTGTTATACCTCATCATGTCGTGTCGATTGTTCATGTCAACAATAATCATTTCGTCCACGTTAAGCTAGAAGGAGATTATCCGATGCCAACATTAAGTAATCTTTGGATTCTTAACCGAAGCGTACGTGCTGCAGAATGGGAGATTATGTATAGGATTCGTATCTCGGAATACAACGCCATAATAGAGAATAACCGAGAAACCCCGGCTTATATAAATTTATTTTAATTCATAATTTGTAATATGCGAATTATATATTTTAATTCTAATTTTATTATTGTATTCATATTATATTGTTTAAATAATTTTAATTTAAATTATGTATATATTAAAATAAAAACTCAAAAAATTAAAAAAAATTATATATATATTAAAACTCAAAAATTAAAAAAAATAAATATATAAGCTATACATCGCGTATGGGGCCATACGCGGCGTATAGCTCCTCCACGTATGGGTCATAAGTCACGTATGGGTATAAAATGTCAAACCCTATACGCTGCTTATGGTCCTATACGCCGAGTATAGGGTCCATACGCAGCGTATAGGGTATAAAACGTCAAATCAACAATGTACCCTATACGCCGCGTATGGAACCATACGCGGCGTATAGGGTATAAAACGTTAAATCAAGAATGTACCCTATACGCCGCGTATGGACCCGTACGCGACGTATAGGGTACAGGGGTGTTGATTTAAAATTGTGGAGTGTCTAAATAAAGGAACCCTTATTTAATATTGTAAAGTAGGGTGTAACCACTAAATAAACCAGGGTGTAATTAAAAATACTCATTTTTAAATCATAAGTGACGAGCTATCAAATGTAATAATAACTCCCGTTGACAAAACAAATTAACATTGAATTAGGTGACCGTTAAAGTAATTATATCGCTCAAGAAAAAGTGTTCACCTTTTTTTTACATTGGGAAAATAGTCACATGTCCATTGAGTGGTACTAATTACGCTTGCCAACTCTTAAAGAATATACCAAAGAAAGCTGTCTGTTATTGTCTTCGATAAGACATTTTAGTGGTAAAATAGTGTACTTTTTAAATAATTTTAATAAAAGGTTGTGAGTTTAAATTTTAAAAAAAAATACAGATGTAATAATTTCAGAAGTTAAATAGATCTAGAGTAGGGTGTGTAAACTTGCCGATCAAAACAACTATGTGTACCATTTAGTAAAGACTGACATACTATTGGAATACTTTAAAACAGAGGCCACAGGTGAAGTAGGGATGTTATCATTCAATCTGAGATTTTCTCGATGGAAAATATTGCATAAGTCAACAATTGGTCACATGTTGGTCGGATCCGATCGTAATATGATGTTGTGTAACAACACCAATATTGCCTGATACGGTCAAATCTTTACTCTAGATCAGATGGCGAGATGTTCATTCAATCTGATAGGATTTTATCGAGCTAAGTTGAGTTTGGTTCAATCGCAAACAAAACTGGTTTATTTGAAACGAACCCAAGTTTACTTAAATTTCAACATTCTAACAAATTAAGCAAATTTAGAAACATTCAAGCGTATAACCAAAAGTGAAGTGTAAAGTTTTCTCATTATTTATATAGTCGATATATATTTATCTAAAATATAAATGAAAAGTTTATTATGAAGCACATGCAATGCATAAACACGTATAGTGATGATGAACAACACTTTATGTTTTACAGGTGACACAGCACCATAATTATTCCCTTGGAGAATCAAATCAGAATCACTACCCTTCAAATATATAATAATGTTAATGTATTATCATCACTGAATCTTAAGCTAGCTTTCGGTGCCTACCATTAATTCCTCAATCAATTCAACATCAGATTTGTTGAGCTTTTTCATAGTATATTATTAATATTTATCTTACATGTATTCTTAAGTTATAATACATAATATAACAAGTGTTAATCGTGTCGAGCTGACAGGTTAACTGCTGGTTGAACTTGAAAATCTAATACAGCCCATATATGCATTTGTATCAAATGTATCAATTCTAAACATGAATACTTAAAATCATATACCCATAATACAATCCGTATTGCCCGTTTTTCTAAATGGGTTGCAAATGGAGCATGTTCAAGTTGTAACTAAATGAATTAAACATGTCGTAAATAGGGTTATAAACAGGTTGTAATAGAATCGTCTGCGGGTTTAAAAAAACCGAGTTAGCACTTCTCAGATTAGGCGAGGAGGTTTATAAGTTGAACTTATAAACTTCATATTTTAATTCTAATTTCAAATGGATTGATGTTTTAACTATTTTAGTTTGTAAAATTTACTATAAAAGACGTATTTTTTAAACAAGTTAGAAATGCGAATCCATACCATTTATTATCAAGTTACATGCCCCACCCCTAAGTGGTGTGGTGGTAGTGGTTTCGGTTTTCAACAGGGAGGTCAGGGGTTCAAACCCCACTAACAACAACTAACTTGGTATTGGTATGGAATTAAATTCATCTTTCAAAAAAAATCAAGTTACATTGATAAAGCTAAAAGGCATAAGGTAGTTGGTGCATACTTAGAAGACAAGAATAGATTAGGTCTAATAATAGCATCTCATTGTTTATTCATGGGCGGTAGCAAATTAGACAAAGTCCCTAACTTGTGGGGATGGTGGGGTGTTTATGATTTTATTAACACTTCTCTTTTAATCAAGCTTTTGGTAATATATACTTTTACTTATAGAATATGCATTTTAATTCCTTTTAATCTTCATGATTAACAAAATATTTGTTTATAACTCTATATTTATATCTACATTATTAGTACATCATCATAATATGAGAGCCGATCCGATGCTTAAAGTCTCTACTAGAGTGAAGTTGAACTTAAACGTATCGATTCAATTAATGTTAACTTCGATTAATATAGCTATTAAACTTTAACACTAATAATCAAGATCAACCGAAACTCAGTTATTAAAACATGCTTAGACTCTTGAGTCATACGATAAAACTATGGAAAATAGTTATTGACACAAAAATTAGATGCGAAACTCAGATAGCGAAAAACAAATTTGGATTTATGTCAGGCCGCTCTACAACAGAAGTCCTACACGTCATAAGAAGGATAATGGAGAAATATAGAGAAAAAAAAAGGACCTCCATACGGTCTTCATTGACCTAGAAAAAACCTATGACAATGTTCCGTGATAACTCATTTGGGAAAGTTTACGGCATAGAAGCGTACCAGAGAGGTATATCAAAATAATCAAGTATATGTATGACGGGGCAAAAACGTGTGTGCGAGCACCAGTCGAAAACACAAACTTCTTCTCGGTGGAAGTGGGACTTCACCAAGGATCGATATTAAGCCCATTCATCTTCATAGTATGGATGAGATGGCCAAGTCTATATAGAAGTCAGTCCCGTGGTGCATGATGTTTGCGGATGATATTGTGTTAATATCATAATCTAAAAGGGTGCTTAACGAGAGGCTAGAACAATGGAGAGCGACACTAGAGCGCAAAGGCTTAAGGATAAGTCGCACTAAGACGGAATACATGCAGTGTAACTTTAGTGGAGAGAATGAAGAGGACATCCAAATCAATATACAGCTTCTGGCGGTCCCACAGACGTCTAGGTTCAAATACTTGGGCTCGTACATACAGGAGGACGGAGAGATACACAGTGATGTAGCCCATCGTGTTCAAGCAGGATGGTGCAAGTGGAGAGCAGCACCAGGGATTTGTGTAATAAGAGGTTTCCCGCAAAACTAAAGGGAAAACTATATAGAGTGGCAGTACGTCCATGTAAGGCCCCGTTCCTGGGCTCCTTACAACTGGTCATTCATTGCTCATAATACGTATTAATCTTCATTTCATAAAATACACAGCGGAATTTCATTAGCAAAAGGCATTCTCTATTATTAAAAGATATTGTTGTTAAGCAATACAAAAACATTTAAGTTACAAAAGACTGTTTAATTGTATTACAAAACAACAATATCATAGCATAGGAATAGATGTCAGTCTTTCCCTGCCGAGTAGCCTCACCCTTATGCCATCCTCAGCAAACGATTACTTGCCAACTGAAAATGTATAAAAGTCAGCGTTGCTGAGTGAGTTCTAGTTTTAAAAGTATTAAAATACCTTGTGTAGTGTATATATATGAAAATACTCTTTCTGTAAAAAAATTACATCTCTTACTCTTTGTACGTGAGCACACATTAACTATATAACAAGGTGGTCTTCTCTTTCTTTACTGTGTACCTTGTTTATTTGTACTCTTTTAACTTTATCTTTCGCTGTCTATGTGGACCAATGAGCAATACCCTAAACTATGTGCACGGAGAAACTGGTGTTGGGCCCCTTTACAGTATATAGTCTGAATTACTGTATACAAGGCCGACCCAGTCACCTAGGGCATGCTACAAAGGTCCGCCAATCTTAACTGATTGGCCCCGTGAGTATAAGGGGTAGCTAACCCGCATCACAGTTGAGCTAACGACAACATGGTCGTGCACATCCTATATGCTTGTAAGACTTGTTAATTCTTTAATTAATTTCCACTTCTCTTTATCATTACTCTTTCACTTTGTTAAGGATAATACTTGCATTTATGATCATATGCACACCATGTAGGTCACATATATAATAATAATAATAATAATAATAATAATAATATAATAATAATAATAATAATAATAATAATAATAATAATAATAATAATAAACAACAACAACAATAATCATAAAACAATCATAAAACAATAACAAGGTAATCATGTTCATGTTAATTCTCATCTTTAATAAGCCTAGTCAACCTACGGTCAAAACCCTAATGTGCACAAACTCATAAAAATTCCCATAATAAATTCTAAGTGTTAGGCGCATCAATACTATGTAGGCGCATGAGCCCTGTTTAGGCGCATTACAACTATGCAGGCGTATGAGCCTACTTGGGCGCTTCAACACTTAGGCGAATGAGCCCTTTTTAGGTGCATGGGCACTATTTAGTCGTATCGGGTATACTTAGGCGCCTGAGTTTAGAACTTAGGCGCACGAACCACTGTTCAGGCGCATGGACTTGTACTTAGAGATTCTAAGGCATAATTTGGGCGCATGGGGTACTGTTTGGACGCATCATCACTTACTTAGACTTTCTAAGTCAAATTTTCAGGCGCATGGACCCTGTTTGGGCACATGACTATACCTTGAACTTTTCTAAGGCATAATTCAGGTGCATGGGCCCTGTTTGGGCGCATGAGCATCAACTTATACATTCCTAATACATTTTTCAGTCCCAAACAACATCTTAACTTGTCCTAAGCTTCATACTACTATTCTAAACCTTAACATAACATGCACAACCATAAAGCACCATCATACAAGTATATATACATATGATTATACATACAAAAGTTTTAAAAATGGTTTATATGCATTTTCAGCCCCAGAATCTTTAAAAACAAGTAAAATACGAGTCTTGAAACTCATTTTATGTAGTGTTCAAGAAAAACTCCACCAAACTTGAAAACACCGAGAGTTCAACCACCTAAAACACAACTAACAAACAACCAAGCATAAAGAACATATAAAAATCAATTCTAAGGTTGGAAAACCCAACAAAACCTAGTCAAACACAAGAAACACTTACCCAAGACCCAAAATCTTCTTCTTCTTCTTGTATCTGAGAGAGAGAGAGAGAGATTTCAACTTTCTCTTTTCTTCTACTTTGGCCGACAGAAAGCAGATGGTTGACATGTATGGGCGACCATACCCATAATATATTGAAATATTAGGTTTCGTACTAGTTTACACTTTAACCCCCATACTTTGGCTGCTTTGCCTTTTCTTCTACTTACTTTTTTTTCTTTTCCCACATTTATTTTATTTTATTTGACAAAAATTTCCGGGTGTTACAAGTCCACCCCCTTATATGGGTTTCATCCCCGAAACCTGTTATTCCTCAAACAGATGAGGATAATGCTTCCTCATCTCCTCCTCTGTCTCCCATGTAGATTCAGATCCCTTTCTGTGCTTCCAATGCACTCACAAAGGAAACCACTTTATTCCTCAACCTCTTCTCTTTACGATCAACGATCGCCACTGGTTGCTCCACATAATTGAGCCGTTCATCCACCTCGATATCCCCCAGTGGTACAACCATATCTTCATCTGCTAAGCACTTTCTCAGATGGGATACATGGAATATGGGATGAATTCCACTTAACTCATCTGGCAATTCAAGTCGATAGGCCACCTCTCCTACTCGTGTGATGACTCGGAAAGGTCCTATGTATCTCGGGCTTAGCTTACCTCGTTTCCTGAATCGGATGATACCCTTCCAAGGTGAGACCTTCAACATAACCCAGTCACCCACCCGGAACTCAATCGGCCTACGCCGTTTATCGGCATACGACTTTTGTCTATCTTTAGCTGCCTTCATGAAGGCTTTGAACTTTCTGAGCTTCTCCGTCGTAGCCTCAATCACTTCAATGCTCCCTAACTCCTTCTGGCCAATATCACCCCAGCAAACGGGTGTCCTACATCTCCTACCATATAGTATCTCGTAGGGTGGCATGCCAATGCTGGCATGGTAACTGTTGTTGTACGAGAATTCTGCTAACGGTAAGTGGTCATCCCAGCTCCCTCCAAAATCGATCACGCACGCTTGAAGCATGTATTTGAGTGTCTGGATCATTCTCTTAGACTGGCCTTCCGTCTGAGTATGATAAGCTGTGCTGATGTGTAGTCTCATCCCAATCACATCGTGGAATTTCTTCCAAAACTTAGATGTAAACCGGGTGTCACGATCAGATACGATAGACACCGGCACACCATGACGAGCTACAATTTCTTTGATGAATAGATCAGCGAGTCTCTCAGAAGAATATGTCTCTCGAATCGGTAGGAAGTGAGCACTCTTCGTCAAACGATCAACTATCACCCATATAGCATCATACCCTTTCGCGGTACGTGGTAGCTTCGTAATGAAGTCCATGGTGATGTGCTCCCACTTCCATTTGGGTATATCCAGTGGTTGGATTTTCCCGTACGGCTTCTGATGTTCCACCTTCACTTGCAAGAAGGTAAGACACTTACTCACATACTCCCCTACATCACGTTTCATTCCCGGCCACCAGTAGTCTTTCTTCATGTCATGGTACATCTTGGTAGCACCGGGATGAATAGAATATCGAATTTTATGAGCCTCATCCATGATCCTCCCGCGTAGATCCCCGTATCGAGGAATCCACATTCGTTCAGATCGGGTCTTAAAACCCAGAGTGTTCTCACCCAACTCCGTAACTAGACCTCTCATCCTTTCAGAGTTAAGACGATCTTCTTTCAAAGCCTTGTTTTAAAACTCCTTAACCTGCACCATCACATCGGAGGTCATGCTCAATTGGTACGCCTTCACCCGGATCAGCTCGGGTCTCTCCTTTCGGCTAAGGGCATCTGCCACTACGTTGGCCCTGCCCGGATGATAATGGATCTCGCAATCATAATCCTTGATGAGCTCCAACCATCGCCTCTGCCTCATGTTCAGGTCCTTTTGCTCGAAGAAGTACTTCAAGCTTTTGTGGTCTGTGAAGATGGTGCACTTCGTCCCGTATAGATAATGCCGCCAAATATTCAACGCGAAAACCACCGCGGCTAGTTATAGATCGTGCGTGGGATAGTTGACTTCGTGGGTTTTCAGCTGTCGGGATGCGTAGGCTATCACCCTTCCATGTTGCATCAATACGCAACCTTGCCCAGAGTAGGATGCATCTGAATATACCACTAAGTCTTTGTTGGTCCATTGGTGATCGATTTCAGTGCTATTGAGATGATAAACACAATGATATCCCACGTATATAGAATCAAACAGTGCAAAAACAAAGAAATGAGTTTCAATATGTATCCATATGATCCAAACTCATTCAATATCAATAAACAAGGCTCAAAGATAACAAACAAACACAATTTCAGCCTAAAACGAGCTATGAAACAGTAATGCAAAAGTATTTCTCAATTAGGTATTGGCAAAAACTTGCTGCCAAAGATACATGAACTGCATATATATAAACATAGATAAATTCGCTGGTAGATTCACTGTAGCGAATCTACCCTGACCAACAGGTAAGTTCACCCGGCGAACAACAGTTTCGTTGGGTGACCTTCATCAGCTGACTACTAGCGAATCAGTAGATTCGCTAGTAGATTCGCTGGGTCAGAGCGAAACTAAAACATTACTTACATAAATCAAAGTTATCTAACATTAGTCCTATTACATACTAAATGAAAGAAACTAGACTAAACTAGGTGAGTCCAACCTATCTATATCATCAATACTCCCCCTAGGTTGGACCTCACCTAGAGGGGTCTTCTCAATCAGCTCCATCCACATCAACTTCAGCTTCAAAGTTCTCTATGAAAGCTCCTGCCCTCGACTCAATCCCGGCCAATGGATTAGTAACATCTTCAGATCCTACCTCAGATTCAATGTCAACAATAAAATTCTCAACAAACCCAGCTTCATTGACTTTTTGAATTGGTGAGTCTTCAACCACAACCTCCTTCTGATCTTTCATGATTTGATCCTCAGTATTAGCTCCAGACCCACCTGCCTCATCTATCACCTTCTTTTCAAACCTTTTTGAAATTGATTGATCCAGCGTTTTACTCAAATCATCCACATCCATTCTTGTTTCGTCCGCTTGAACTATTTTTCTTGCCAGCTCCCGGACTTCAGCTCTGAGTCCCCTAGCCTTGTTGGCTACTCTCATGAAGAGGCTCGCTTCTTCCAACGAATCAGCTCCAACCCCAACTTTTATGTGATTCTCACACAGAATCACCAAGTCTTTATCACAAAAAGAAATACTTCCATCGGATCAAACAATCTGATTTCAGGGGCTCCTTTTACTCTAATCACTGCTTCCCCGGTGTTGTTATCATAGAACCATTTTTGAAATGCTTGTAGTCTTGGGGGAAGAGGATCAGGTATCCTAATTCGATCCACAGTCTTTGCCGGTTTTAGCTTAAGAACAATCTTTCCTTTTCCAGTCACCCAATCAACATCCTTCTTTGACCTCTTTCTTTCCATTTTCATGAAACCAAATGCTTTGAAGTTATCAGATAAACCCCTTTTAATTTCCATCTCTGGTAGCTTGGCCCGTTCACTCTGTTCTGCTCCAATCAAAGGAATCTCAGCCAATCTTCTTAAATCCCATCTTGGGAGGGTTTTAAAAGCTTTTCTTTTGTGAACGTAAGATATTCCCCCTCCCCTTCTCTTGATCATAAACAATTTCTGCTCAGAGTTGTATTTCCAGCTGAAGATCTGCTTATCGCTCTCTTTTCTGGTGGGATTTTTTATGTTCTGGAACAGTGGAGTTATTTCTTCAGCCTCCTTCTCTCTAACAAACCACTCAGATTGATCTAACTCCACCGTTCCAGTTTCAGCTGATCCAGTATCAGTCACATAGGTCACTAGGCGTTCATCCACCTCATAAAATTCCGGTTCTGAGCTGTAATCTACCAACTGCTCCTCAACTTCCTCCTCTTCATCTACTAACTTCATCTCAGCTTGCTTTCCCTTCTCCAATCGTTGTTTCTCCCCCACAACCTCCTCACCTGTTAAATCCTTCTCAATATCAAGTCCCAAATCATCAAAATCTTCATTCACAACCTCCACATCATCATCCTCACCCTGTTCTCCTTCAGCATCAACAGGTTCATCATTTTTGTCTTTCTCTTTACTCGATCCTGCAGCGTTACTAGTACCAGCTGCTGAGCTTGGGCCCTCTCCTGCCACAGAGAATCTCCCCACCTTCAGAAATGTGTATTTTGAGGTATCGGTGAGGTTATGTAGTTCCTGTTCAGATCTAACATCTGGCAGGTCAGCCGCTTCTTTCAGAGAGTTCACTTCTTTCAACAGTGTCTTGATCAGTTCTTGTTGATCAAGCACCATCTTTGTCAATCCTTTAATCATATCATCCTTGGATTTCTCCCTCAACTCTTGATTTATCAATTTGGTTTTCATCATACTCAGCTCATTGGCCACAGAGGCACTGACGTTTCTAATCACGTCTTGGTCAAGCTCAGATCTTGCATCTTTTCTTGGAGGATTTTCTGTGAAGGCCTGATGTTTGTGTTTCGTTCTCCTCTCTGATGCTTCAGTGTGACTACTTTCTTCAGGCCTCTTCTTAGTTCTTCTCTCCTTCTCAACTCGCATTTCATGCATTGCTTGATCAATTTCATCCTCAAAGTCATACTCTTTCTCTTTGGCATATCTTTTTCTCTTTTTAATTATTTCTTCTTGTTTCTCCCTGTTCTCTGCAGATCTCTTTTTCTCTGCTTCTATCACCTTCTTTATGTATTCCCATCTCTCAGCAGAATACATATTTTCCCACAAGTGGGTGATCTTCCCACTGAAGTCATGTCTTGTAGAAGAGCAGTCTGCAAATATTCTTGAGCTCATCGGGGTTAGTCTCTTGATTTCTCCGTGCTTGGGGATGTTTGGAATCAAGTCATCAATTAACATCTGAACAAATCTTGGATACAAAAGCCATTTCTCTTTCTTTACTGCCATTATGTTGTCACACATGCACTCAAAGATCAGTCTTGCTATATTTGCATTTTGGCCTCTGCAAAATATCACCATTGCTTTGGCCCATCTCAGGTTAAGACCATCTGATCCTCCTTTCCGATCATCTAAGCACATGATGAAGATATGAGCAATGTATCTCCATTCTTTTGACAGCATAGACTTCTTTATTTCTTTCTTTGAACCAAAAGATGGTCCCTCATACCCCATGCTTCTGAATCCCTCCAAGACTTGATCTTCAGAAAGCTCAACCTCGTCTCCCTGATCTCCTTCCAGACGAAGCACTCTTGCTATGATTTCTTCAGTGATGGCAATGTCATTTCCTTCTATCCTCGCTCGAATACAATGTGGATTAGCTTTAACATCCAACTTAGCTAATCTCCAGAAATCTTGGATGTGCAAAATGTAAATGGATGGTGAGTGAGTGATAGCATGATAAATTGGAGACTGCTTCAGCCACTTTATGCAGTCTCTGAACCCTGCAGCTTTGGGATTGTCTTCATCCAATAGAGCTACGGTGTTGTTCTTCTCATCGAACTTTAGGTTAGCCATGATTGCTGAAAACAAATTAGAAAAGTCTAAGTATACAACATAATAAATGTGTGAGAATAAGTAAAAGCAAAACAAAAGAAATAAATTAAATTCGCTCAATTGAATCTATAAATTCGCTAAGGTGAATCTATAAATTCGCTAAGGTGAATCTATAGATTCGCTCGGATCATGTGAACTTTCGTTCAAATTCGCTCGACCTTAGTTAATTTACAGAGGCGATTATACAGATTCGCTTAAACTTAAGTGACTTTTAGTTTAATTTGGTTGGAAAACATTAAGTTCACTGGGGTGAAGTTATATTTTCGCTCGGTTCAAGTGACCAGGCGAAGTAGTTGGGTGAATTTACAAATTCGCTCGAGTTCAAGTGAACTTTCGTTCAGATTCGCCTGAAGATCAACAAGTTCGCTGGACGAGGGTTCCCGAACCCTAACCCAGGCGAACATGCCAAATCTCACAACGTGAGATAAAATACACCGATTAAATCCTTCAACAAGGTTCGAGACACCCACCTAAAACTTTTATAACGCACGAATCCAACGGAAATCAAAACTAAATAGGCACTCTGAAATTTCCCTCGATGAACAAATATTTTGGGTTTAAGGTTACTGTGAAGAATTTCGCGTTCACTGTACCTCTTATAAGACATAGATTCGCTGTAGCGAATCTATATATTCGCCCGGTAAACCCAACATGTTGGTTTGACATGCAACTGGTCGAGCTTACTAGCGAATCTATAGGTTCGCTAAGGCGAATCTTAATTTCGCCCAACTCAAAAACAAATTTTAAAATAAGATAAAATTAAAAATTAAAATAAAATAAAATGAAATAAAGTAAGATAATAATAATATTTGCCTATGAATGCCTTATGGCCCCATGATAAAATAAAATTAAATTAAAAAAAAGAAGAAAAATAAAAATAAAAATAAAATTAGAATAAAATTAAAATTAAATGAATAAAGGATATAATATCATCTTTTTCTCGATGTTTTTCAGAGGGGCATGACTTAGCGAGATTGCTGATATGTTTGTCCGCTTAAACCCATTCCCAGTTCTTTTCAACTTATGATCTGCAACTGTTTATCATGTTCTGAATTGTCTTAGAAACTCAGCAACTTGGTCCCCACTGATATTTGATAAAGAATTAGTCTCGTCATCAAGGTTTATTGAGCATAGTCATTGATTTTTGTCTGCTCACTATACTGAATCTACTTAATGCAAACACAATTACAGGCACATATACATATGTGACACTCTAATGTACAGATGCAGACACACATATATGCAAGATATACACATGAGATGCAGACTCGACCTTTAACTAATTGACGAGAGCTTCAGGTCAATGCTTTCGTATAGCAAAGAAGATCATCTAGGCGTGTTGATGAGAGCTTCAGGTCAATGCTTTCGCATAGCAGAGAAGATCATCACTCCAGGTCAATGCTTTCGCATAGCAGAGGAGATAAACACACATCTTTTCTTATGTAAAGTATGAAAGTATAACAGTAATGGGCTATTTGAGATTATCTAATGTTTGACTTAGAGGGCGTTATCACCGAGTCACCATCCCAGTGGGAAACACCATAAGCTTCGCATCAATAATCTAATCCTAAAAGTAATGAAAGTATATATAATAATGGGCTATATGAGATTTTTTAATGTTTGACTTAGGGGGCGTTATCACCGAGTCACCATCCCAGTGGGAAACACCATAAGTTTTACATCAATAATCTAATCCTAAAAGTAAACCCAGTACATGAGCAAGACATCAATTGGCAACTCTCAACCAAGTTTTAGGCAAGACTTATATCTTAGTGCAGACCAAAGTATCGTGAGGATAATCCTTATTACTGAGTTATGATCTTTAATTTGGCTGCATGATCACTTGTTTACTTCGTTTTTGGGATGAGTCTATCATGCATATCCCAACGTAAGATGTTCCCCTCTTTCTTTCTTCATTTTCTGAATTTCCTGAGAGAATAAAAGTTAAAACTTATTATTTGCATTAATATCTCCCCCAAAATTTTCATTTGATAGCTTGCTAAATAGAAAATTTCCTAACAACCAAAGTAAAAAAAATAAGAAAAAAGGTAAAGACCTATGGGACACAAGGCAGACAGCAATCAAGACTAAAAAGAAAATATGTACATATCTACAGATTAAACGGTAGTTTTGCTCAGAAAGGTTTCAGAAGGATATTAATCCTAGCATAGAGATTAGTTCATAAAAACGTGGTTTATCAAATGTTTTAGTGAACAGATCTGCTTTTTGCTTCCTTGTTTCAATAGGAATAATATCAATGAACCCCTTTTCCTGAGCATCACGGATGGCATGAATTCTTGTTTCGATGTGCTTGGTTCGAGTATGATGGATTGGATTCTTGGCAATTCCAACAGCTGCTTCATTGTCACAGAAAATCGGAGTGTGAAGGAAATTGATGCCATAATCCATCATTTGGTGTTGAATCCAGAGCACTTGGCAACAGCAGCTTGATGCAGCAATATATTCAGCTTCTCCTGTGGATAAGGACACTGTTGTTTGCTTTTTGCTTTGCCACGAAACAAGACAGTCACCCAGATATTGACAACCACCGGTGACCGGCTTTCTGTTAATCCTGCAACCACCATGATCACTATCAGAAAAAGCATGTAAATCAAAGTTCCCACCTTTTGGGTACCAAAGTCCCAAACAAGAGGAACCCTTAAGATAACGAAAAATGCGTTTAACAGCTAGCTCATGTGATTCTTTGGGATTGGCTTGATAACGAGCACAGTAGCACACGACAAATATGATATCTGGACGGCTTGCAGTCAGATACATGAGAGATCCGATCATCGAACGATATCGATGAGCATCCATGGACTTCCCATTATCATCAGGAGACAAGCATGTCTGAGCAGTAAAGGGAGTAAGTTCTGGCTTTGAATCATCCATGCCAAACTTTGTGATGATTTCCTTGATGTACTTCTCCTGGTGAATAAGAATACCTTTCGGTTTCTGTTCTACCTGCAATCCTAAGAAGAAGCACATCTCCCCCATCATGCTTATTTCAAAGCGAACCTTCATCACTTCTTCAAAATCTTTACATAGCTTTTCATTTGTTGATCCAAAGATAATGTCGTCTACATACACTTGAACAATCAGCATCTCACCATCAATCTCCCTCTTGAAGAGTGTCATATCTATAGTCCCGCGAGAGAAACCTTTGCTGAGGAGATACTGTGTCAAGGTCTCATACCAGATTCGGGGAGCTTGATGCAACCCATACAAGGATTTGTCTAGCTTGTATACTTTATCTGGAAAATCTGGATCCTCGAAACCTGGTGGCTGACACACATAGATCTCCTCATCAATGTTTCCATATAGGAATGCACACTTCACATCCATCTGAAAAACTTTAAAGTTCTTGTTAACTGCATGTGCAAGAAAAATTCTGATGGCTTCGATCCGAGCAACTGGAGCAAACACTTCAGTGTAGTCTATCCCCTCCTCCTGAGCAAATCCTTGAACAACCAATCTGGCTTTATTTCTGATAACAACACCACGATCATCTGGCTTGTTCCTGAAAACCCACTTGGTACCAATGGGGCATTTGTTTGGAGGAAGATCAACTAACTCCCAAACTTTCAACTTCCTGAACTGCTGCAACTCAGATTGCATAGAGTCCACCCAGCTTGGGTCTTCAAGTGTCTGTTTGTAATTCTTTGGAACCAAATGGAGATAGAAAAGCTGCATAAAGGCACTTATTTATCAATCCACTCTGACTCCGAGTCCTCACTCCGTCTATGATAGATCCAATGATGTAGTCATGAGGGTGATCTTTTAAGGTTTTAAAATTTGTGTTAAGCAATGAAGGGTTATGTTGAGATGTCGATATGGAAGGGGATGGTTGTACGGGAGGAGATGAATTTGTGGGAATCGGTTTGATAGGTGGATTTAGAATGGATGAAGCTGTGGATGGAATGGTAGATAAGCTTGTAGGATTAGATGAAGATGGTTGAGATGATGGATCAGATGATGGAGGTGGTGGTGGAGGTGGTGAAGATGGGATATCAAACGAAGTGGGAGGTAATGAGGTGGTGGCAAACGGTTGCGGTTGTGGTGGAATTAGATTCACAGGCGAGTGAAGAATAACGTCATCATCATCAGGAATTGGCAAATTGAATGACTTGAAGACAGTGGTAGAATCATAGAACCATGCCGGCTCACTTCCAATGCTTGTTGAGTTGGATTCTTGCCAGTCGACATAGTAGGACTCTTGCACAATCCGCGATCGTTTATTATACACACGATACACCTTTTGTGTTTCTGAGTACCCAACAAAGAAACATTCATCAGAGACAGCACCAAACTTCGTTTTCTGGTCTTGGGTATTTAACAGAGTACAAGAGCAACCAAAAGGGCGCAGAAAATCAATGAGAGGCTTAATTCCTTGGAACAACTGGTATGATGTCTTCATCCTGCTCTTGACAATCAATACTCGGTTAAGAACATAAGCTGCACAATTAACTGCCTCAGCCCAAAAGATAATCGGAAGCTTTGACTCGATCAACATCGTTCTAGCTGCTTCAATTAGAGTTCTGTTCTTACGTTTAGCAACACCATTTTGTTGAGGTGTTCTGGCAGCACTGAATTGTCTGAGAATACCCTTTTGTTCACAGAATGAATTGAAGATATGGTTTCTGAATTCTGTTCCATTGTCGCTTCTGATGGCTTGTATCTTTCTTTTTCCAAGAACCTCAATCAGTGGAATCAGCTTCATCAATTTCTCAGCGGTCTCACTTTTGTTAGACAGAAATCTCACCCAAGAGTACCTGGAGTAATCATCTGTCACAACAAGACAATATGATTTCTTAGCAATTGATTTAACACTGATAGGGCCAAATAAGTCAATATGTAACAATTCGAGGGGATGCTCAATTGAGTTTTGAAGTTTAAGTTTATGTGGCTTTTTGTGCTGTTTTCCTTTTGCACAAGCCATACATTTTTCTACCACAGTACCACAGAATAATCTTTCAGTGGTAGTCCCCTGACCAAATTGTTCTTAACTAACTTATTTATCAATTTAAAATTGATATGCCCTAATCTTTTATGCCACTGAAAAGATTCATGGGAAGAAGCTTTTGATAAAAGACATGTCACGGTGGAAGATGATTCTTTCGATCCCATATTTAACAAATAGGTATCATTCCTCCTTAGAGCTCGCATGATCACTATCTCTTCAGGGATTGGGAACTCTGGTTTTAAGAACAGACATTCATTTGCGAGGAACATCACGGGAATATCTTTATCACAGATTTATGATACACTAAGAAGATTGAATGCCAATTCTGGAACATAGTTCACTTTCTCCAAAGTAAGGAAACCATTTGAAACATCTCCTTGGCCAATCATCTTTCCACCCTTCTTGTCTTTAGCAAAAGCAACATAGCCACCATCAATTATTCTAAAATTTGTCAGCAGGTCCTTCAACCCAGTCATATGTCGGGAACATCCACTATCTACATGCCAATAACTATTTACAGCGGCCTCTGAATGTTCCTGACACATTAAAAAATTAGTTAGACTATTGAAATTAGGACCCATGTCTTAGTGTACTTAGGTCTTGAAGGAACAGATCTTCTGCAAAAGAAACCATTCACAAAAGCTGTCAATCTAGTTCCAAAAGATTTAGTCTGTATATTAAGACCACTTGATTTAGGACATTGCTTTATTAAGTGATCATCCTTTCCACATCTAAAACAATGGGATTTCAACCTTGTTTTGGAACAATTTGATGAAGGAATTCTATCAATAGATTTTTCTTCATCACATTCAGACAATCTTGAATCTGAATCACTGTTCGAGTCATATGACTCGTTTCACTTCCCTGTAATAACTTCCACATTAACTGATTTTTGTTCAATTTTATCTTTATTATTTTCAGAGGAAGAAGACATTTCTTTATCTTTTGGTTTAGAAATCCTTATCGGTGTAAAAGATGGGATTGGATGAGAGAAGAATTTGTTAAAGCAATTAGTTTTTGTTTCACTTTCAGTGACATGACCTGAAAGTTGAGCTGCATCATTCATACACACATTAACAGCAACTGCGGAATTTAAAACATTCAAGTCATCACAAGTGTTTGAAACAGAACATCCTAAGTTACTATTACATGCCCCAGAGTTTGAATCCAAAATAGTTCCACCAGACACAAAATGATTACTTAAGCTAATGTCTACAAATGACTTCTTGGAATTCAAAACATGACTACTCAAGCTCCCAAGACCAACACTGCCACCATAATCATATCCTTCTCGCAACTCCTTAGAATTATCTCCTTCTAAACCTGTAACAGAGCTGTTAGTATCATTCTGTATAATCTCTTGTATCAACTCATTTGATGGATGAGGAGTGGGCATAGGAGAATAACAGAAAGTACTAGGTGGAGGATATACCAATGCATCATTTTCATTACCCAAACCGGTCTTGATTCTTGCCCCCCTTTGTTTTTTGCATAATTCCTCCCTTTTCATGCTCGAAAGAGTCCACTGTTCTAATTTATTTTTAAGTTTTCTGACTTCAAATTCAGCAAGTGTGACTTGTTCAATTAAATAGTTAACCTCACAGTTCTTTTCCAAAAGGGTCCTTTTTAAATGTTCATTTTCTTTCAAAGCTTCTCTTAATTTAACAAAATACTTTGACTCATTTTGTTTAAGCTCTTTATTGGTTTTCTTTAATTCATTTTCATTCATTATAAGCAACCTATTAGCTTTATATATACCAACCAAACGGATTTTGCATGCAGAGGAACACATATCTTCAACAATTTCATAAGGGAGACCCATTACCAGTTTTTCTGCTGCGAGAGCATGATCACATTGGCAATAAGGAGTGTTCCTCTTGTACTCCTCCACAACTTTGTTCTTGGCTTTTTCAATCATTGATCTCATTTTCAGCTCCTCGTTTTCACCAGCTTCCTTTGTAGCAGATTCACAACCCAGTTTAACCTCTTCCTTAACAGCTTCACACACCAAGCCAGTTTGAACAATCTCTTCTTGAACCACAGCTTTCTGAACCACACCTACATATTCCTTAACCTTTTGAATGGCTTCAGACCCAATAGATTCACCATTGCTATCAACTTCATTATCAGCTTCCCCATAGAACTCCTTGAAAGGATCAAAACTGTCAATGTCCCCATCATCAAGAGCATGTTCCTCCACTATCTCAGCAATCAAGGCATGGTTGATTTCCTCCTTTGACTCCTCAATTTCTGCACTCCAATCAAAGTTGGTCAACAGAGCAGTTTCTGTCTTGGGCTTAGCTTCTTTAACTTTATCCATGACTGGGATGGTTCTTGAGTTTCCAGAATTAACAGGTTCAGTGACAATGGGAGAAGGACACTCTCTTTTAAAATGACCAAGCTGCTTACAATTGAAACATCTAAGCTTAGACTTGTCACATCCTAGAGCATTGTTCTGACTCTGGTTTCCGAAATTTTTCCTGCCAGTTCTTTCCATGAACCTCCTGGCACGAAGAGTAAGCATGGCCATTTGCCACTGAATGTCGGTTTCTTCAAGATCATCAGGATCAACCTGATACATATCTTCCATTGTCATACCACGTCCCTTCAATTCTCCAGCCACCAAAGCCTCATAACTGTGCACAAATAACCCAAACAGTGCCATAGTATCGTGTGGAATTTGAGTAGAAACTAAGGCATTTGAACTTGACCCAGCATCCTTACAATCACCACCTGAGTTGACAATTTTACCATACCCAGAGTTAGCGAAGCCACCATTACCAGATGAACTCCCACAAGCTGCACCATAATAGTTAGAGTTTGCAGCGGATGAAATCAATGCAGCGTTTTGAGGAGGGACATTGGGAGACATCATGGTTTGATTATACTCTCTTCTCTTCACATCAAGATCAAAAGATTTTAACTTGTTAATTACATCCATCAACTTGTAATCAGCAAAATTTCTTTCTTGTTTGAGTAATTTGATTTGCAGACTCCACTGAGCAGGAAGAGAGTCTAACAATTTACTCACTTGCTCATGATTTCCAAGTTGTTCATCATACTTCTTCAGATTGCTTGAAACTGACAGAAAACGATTTGTTATATCAGTAAGTGTCTCATGCTTATATCCCACGAATGAGTTAAACTCCTTTTGAGCCTGAGCTTTCTTGTCTTTCTTCAGATCTTCGTTCCCGTCGTAAAACTCACAAAAGGCATCATACAATGCCTTAGCGGTAGTGTGCTCAGCAAACCTGTTATAAATATCCTGATGCAGACACAGAATCAAAGCTCCAAGAGCTTTCTTGTCACGATCGAGCAACTTGATGTCAATCTCAATATAAGTGCTAGGATCATGATTTGGTGAAGTGACAGATCCGACAGTTGTTGTTGGTAGGTGAGGTCCATTAGTGATAGATTCCCACTGACCATGATCAGTGTAGAAGAAGAAAGCTTTCAAGCACCGTTTCCAATCTTCAAAATTTTCTCCGTTGACAAGCCTCGGTGGCCTGTTTGGTTGAACACACTCCATATCAGTCAAATTCACACTTGAAATAGACATGATAGAATATGAAATTAGATTCGCTGAAAAGATGTAAATTCGCTTGCAAGTTCGCCTGTAAATTCGCTTGGCAAACCAACAGCAGATTCGCTCAAATCAATGCTATTGAAGTTCTAGTTCGCTCAACAAGTTCGCAGAACTAGTAGAACTTTCGTTCTAATGGTAAATTCGACGGTATCTTCGCTTGAGAATAAGGCAACAAAGGTGAACTTTCGTTCAATGAATGCAGATTCGCTGAAAACCCAGAGAAAAATAGATTCGCTCGGAATGTCACAAATTCGCTGGGAGAACGATAAATTCGCCCATTGAACAAACAGCACTGTTCGGTTTGAAAATCACTCTAAACTCATCCAAATCGCTATGAATTAGTGATTGGACGATTGGGATATCTCCTTACTACTTGAGCAATGGTTTTTCTATGAATTTCTATAGGTAAAACACACTTTGATGCTACAAATCGAATGAAACAGTAACTTTTCTTCAAAACACCTCAAAACCCCCAAAACTCAACAAATCAAGAGCACAAAGGCTCTGATACCATGTTGTTGGTCCATTGGTGATCGATTTCAGTGCTATTAAGATGATAAACACAATGATATCCCACGTATATAGAATCAAACAGTGCAAAAACAAAGAAATGAGTTTCAATATGTATCCATATGATCCAAACTCATTCAATATCAATAAACAAGGCTCAAAGATAACAAACAAACACAATTTCAGCCTAAAACGAGCTATGAAACAGTAATGCAAAAGTATTTCTCAATTAGGTATTGGCAAAAACTTGCTGCCAAAGATACATGAACTGCATATATATAAACATAGATAAATTCGCTGGTAGATTCGCTGTAGCGAATCTACCCTGACCAACAGGTAAGTTCACCCGGCGAACAACAGTTTCGTCGGGTGACCTTCATCAGCTGACTACTAGCGAATCAGTAGATTCGCTAGTAGATTCGCTGGGTCAGAGCGAAACTAAAACATTACTTACATAAATCAAAGTTATCTAACATTAGTCCTATTACATACTAAATGAAAGAAACTAGACTAAACTAGGTGAGTCCAACCTATCTATATCATCAGTCTTCATTTCCCTCAGGCAATGTCAAGACAGGAGCTTGTGTTAGTCTCGTCTTCAACTCCTCAAAGGCACCCTCCTACTCTCGACCCCACACGAACTTCACGTCCTTGCGAGTCAACTTAGTCAAGGGTGAGGCTATCTTGGAGAAGTCTTGAATAAATCTTCTGTAGTAGCCCGCCAATCCCAAGAAGCTACGAATCTCGGATGGCGTCTTTGGTGACTTCCATTGCATCACAGCCTCAACCTTTGCTGGGTCCACCATGATTCCCTCCGTATTTACCACGTGACCTAGAAATTGCACCTCGCGTAGCCAAAAAGCACACTTGGAGAACTTAGCATACAGTTTCTCCTTTCTCAAAGTCTACAACACTTCCCGAATATGACCGGCATGCTTTTCTTCGCTCCTTGAATAAATCAAGATATCATCAATAAACACAATCATCGATTTATCAAACATCGGCCGGCACACTCGATTCATCAAATCCATAAAAGCAGTTGGCGCGTTGGTTAGACCAAAGGTCATAACGAGAAACTCATAGTGTCCATAACGTGTACGAATAGATGTTTTAGGAATAACCTGCTCCTTCACTTTCAATTGATGGTAGCCAGATCGAAGATCTATCCTCGAGAACCAACTGGCACCCTGGAGCTGATCGAACAAGTCGTCAATCCTTGGTAACGGGTACTGATTCTTTACCGTTAGCTTGTTCAACTAGCGGTAGTCGATAAACATTCTCATGCTACCGTCCTTCTTCACGAATAAGACTGGAGCACCCCAAGGAGAGATACTCGGCCTGATAAAACCCTTATCAAGCAACTCTTGCAGTTGCTCTATTAACTCTTCATCTCAGTCGGAGCCAACCGATACGGTGCCTTAGCGACAGGTTGGGCACCGGGTATCAAGTCAATTTGAAATTCGATTTCGCGATCCGGTGGCACACCTGATAGGTCCTCTGAAATACATCGGGAAAGTCACACACCACCGGTACATCAGACAATTGGGGTGTTGACGTGTCCACATCTTTCACGTAGGCCAAATAAGCGCTACATCCACGCCTCATGCACTTTCCCGCCACCGCCATCGAAATCACTTTCGAAATCGTCGTAACTCGATCACCATATATCGTCACCAATCTCCCGTCAGGCGCCGTTAGTCTAATCATTTTCTTACGACACATGATATTCGCTTCATAGGTTGCTAGCCAATCCATCCCTAACACTACATCAAATCCACCTAGGGGCATCACATGTAACTTAGCAGTAAACCTATGACCTTCTAATTCTATGGCACAATTCTCTATCACATCAGTAACTCTAGTGGACTTACCAATAGCAGTTTCTACGTCAAAGGGCTCGTCAATACATTTACTACTAGCAGGCAGTTTAGCACAGAAAGTAGCAGAAATAAAACTCCTACTAGCACCAGAATCAAATATCACAGAAGCAAGAGTTTGATCTACTAGAAACGTACCTGACACAACATCGGGATCCACTCTGGCTTCTTCCCGGGTCATGGTGTAAGCTCTATCACTTGCTCTCTGCCCTCCTTCCTCCGGCCTCTTCTTCGACCCAGAGCTCTCCGCCCTCGGCTTCTTGCAGTCTTTGGCCGCGTGGCCCTCCTCGCCACAGTTATAACACTTCGGCACCCTACAATCTCTACCGATGTGGCCGGGCCTGCCACACCTGAAGTATACATTCAGTCCCAACCTACACTCACCGATATGCTCCCTTCCGCATTTGCCACACTTCTTTGACCCCGAGCTTGACGACAACCTACGATCATCTACTCTCATCCTCTTGTTGTTTGGGGTGAAACCACCACGCCCAAACCTCTTCCCATTCCAGCCTTTATCACCACCACTCGTCTTCTTCACCTCCACCACAGTCTCCTCTCGCTCATCATACAACCTACCTGCCAAGTCCACCACCGAGCGAAAGGTACCTGGCTGAGCAGCAATCAGATGCCTGCGGATATCAGTCGGTAGTCACTGGATGTATCTCTTGATCTTCTTTGACACCGGCGTCACCTGATCCGGTACCAGCCTTGCCATTTCATTGAATTTGGTGGTGTACTGCTGGTGGGTCATAGTTCCCGCCTCAAGCTGCAGGAACTCCCTCTCGATCCTGTCGAGTTCCCTATGAGGACAGAATTCCTCGATCACTAGTTGGTTCAGCTCCTTTCATCGCATCTTCCCGATGGCTCTAGTACCCTCAGAATGGACAATATTGTCCTACCAACACAATGCCGAGTCGACAAAAGAGTGAGTCGCGAACTTCACCTTTTGATCTTCACGATACTCACTGATCTCCAGCACTGCCTCCATCTCCCTCACCCAGCGGTGAGCGGCAGCAGCATTGCCATTGCCATCGAAAGTCGGGGGCTTGCACCTCTGGAATGCCCCATAACTGCATCCCTTGGTCGTCATCCCCACTACATCATCATCCTCTTCATCGGACAACACGGTCTTAGACGCCGGTCGTTCCTCCTCCCCTCTGCTCCCCTTTCCCATGGACCCCTTCTTATTCTCTGTGAATCCAAGGATCTCAATTCAGGAATTATCAGTATTAAAATAAATCAATTCAATGATCGCGGAATTATCATTAATTGACGTTTAATTGTATTAATGATTATCGATGAACACAACCGCAAAAACACAGTAAACGCAAACTCAATAATTATTCAAAAGTATTTCATTAATTATCAAGTAATGATTACAAAAGAATAATTAAGAATGACTATGAACAATGATTTCTGTGAATCAAATAATGTTGATGTTGATGTGACGGCGATTAGGGTTGCACGATGATGTAACTCTTGACAGCCATGATATTGCTTGATTGTGTTCTTCGAGATGTGAAACCTAGGACTCGTATTTATAGATGGTTGGAGTCAGTTAGGAAACATCAGATCTCTTGGGATTTGATATTGATTGGTTGACCTGTTTGACTTGGTGATATTTGAAATCACACAAGTATACTGTTCTTCCGCAGGATTTTTGTTCTTCCGTAGATGACTTGGTCTTCCGTAGAAGTGTTGTTCTTCAGTAGGAAATCTTCTTCTGTAGGGGGTCTTCACTTCATGGTCCTTGATCATCCGCAGGAATATTCACTTGGTGATTTGGTCTTGTAAGAAACATATCTACGGATTAACAATAGTGTTCATCCGTAGATGTTCCTTACACTTAGTCAATATCAGGAATCCTTCCAAGTATATTGTTTCTCCCTGTCAACAGTCACAAAGCAACACACATATATATGGGTTAACCTATAGATTCAATGCACATATATATATATATATTGACTGTTACAAGTATTAATTACAAGACTTGATCCAAGTACTAAGCCTATACAAAATGATCTAGACCTATACATTCTAGATCCAACATTCTCCTTCTCCTTTCTCTCCACGCTCCTCACATCCCTGATGACTTCGGTCACTACAGACGGTAAGACTGTCTGCATGACCTGGTGCACTTTATCAGTAATTTCCTCCCTAGCTGAGGCATGCAGGCTAGCATTCTCATTCTCCTCACTCCGACCATGAACCTCAGGGTTCTCATGGGTCGTCTCAGGAGCCTTAGCACTAGTCCTAGTCACACGCGGTCGACCTCTGCCTCTAGAAGCCTTAGAAGATTTTTGTCCAGCCATTTCCTAAGCGCTATAAGATTCAAACACTAACACAGCCATTCAAGGTAATAGCTCAGTTTGTGTCAAGTATAGTAGGTCCCTAATGACAGTGGCCAGTTATGATTAGCCATTTACTTTACTCTTCACACCCCAAGCATTTCCTATCCTGACTACATCAGTATCTAAATCTACTATGAACACATAATAGTGGTTAACATTTATAAAAGACATACCTGATGGCACGTAGCTACTCAGGTTGACATCCCTCTATCTGTCCCATTTTCAGTTTAAGTATAGGTTTATTTTGAAATTGTTTACCCATTTCACTTAAACTTTGGCTCTGATACCAACTTGTAAGGCCCCGTTCTCGGGCTCCTTACAGCTGGTCATTCATTGCTCATAATACGTATTAATCTTAATTTCATAAAATACACAGCGGAATTTCATTAGCAAAAGGCATTCTCTGTTATTAAAAGATACTGTTGTTAAGCAATACAATAACTTTTAAGTTACAAAAGACTGTTTAATTGCATTACAAAACAACAATATCATAGCATAGGAATGGATGACATTCTTTCCCTGCCGAGTAGCTTCAACCTTGGGCCATCCTCACCAAACGATTACCTGCCAACTGAAAATGTATAGAAGTCAGCGTTGCTGAGTGAGTTCTAGTTTTAAAAGTATTAAAATACCTTGTGTAGTGTATATATATGAAAATACTCTTTCTGTAAAAAAATTACATCTCTAACTCTTTGTACGTGAGCACACATTAACTATACAACAAGGTGGTGTTCTCTTTCTTTACTATGTGCCTTGTTTATTTGTACTCTTTTAACTTTATCTTTCACGGTCTATGTGGACCAATGAGCAATACCCTAAACTATGTGCGCGGAGAAACTGGTGTTGGGCCCCTTTACAGTCTATAGTCTGAAGTACTGTATACAAGGCTGTAAGTCACCTAGGGCATGCTACAAAGGTCCGCCAATCTCAATTGATTGGCCCCGTGAGCGTAAGGGGTAGCTAACACGCATCACAGTTGAGCTAACGGCAACATGGTCGTGCACCTCCTATATGCTTGCAAGACTTGTTAATTCTTTAATTAATTTCCACTTCTCTTTATCATTACTCTTTCAGTTTGTTAAGGATAATACTTGCATTTATGATCATATGCACATCATGTAGGTCACATAATAATAATAATAATAATAATAATAATAATAATAATAATAATAAATAATAATAATAATAATAATAATAACAGTAATCATAAAACAATCATAAAACAATCACAAGGTAATCATGATCATGTTAATTCTCATCTTTAATAAGCCCTAGTCAACCTACGGTCAAAACCCTAATGTGCACAAACTCCCAAAAATTCCCGTAATAAATTCTAAGTGTTAGGCGCATCAATACTATGTAGGCGCATGAGCCCTGTTTAGGCGCATTACAACTATGCAGGCGTATGAGCCTACTTGGGCGCTTCAACACTTAGGCGCATGAGCCCTTTTTAGGCGCATGGGCACTATTTAGTCATATGGGGTATACTTAGGCGCCTGAGTTTAGAACTTAGGCGCATGAACCACTGTTCAGGCGCATGGACTTGTACTTTAGATTCTAAGGCATAATTTGGGCGCATGGGGTACTGTTTGAGCGCATCATCACATACTTAAGACTTTCTAAGTCAAATTTTCAGGCGCATGGACCCTGTTTGGGCGCATGACTATACCTTGAACTTTTCAAAGGCATAATATCAGGTGCATGGGCCCTGTTTGGGCGCTTGAGCAACTTATACATTCCTAATACATTTTTCAGTCCCAAACAACATCTTAACTTGTCCTAAGCTTTATACTACTATTCTAAACCTTAATATAACATGCACAACCATAAAGCACCATCATACAAGTATATATACATATGATTATACATACAAAAGTTTTAAAAATGGTTTATATGCATTTTCAGCCCCAAAATCTTTAAAAATAAGTAAAATACGGGGTCTAGAAACTCACCTTATGTAGTGTTCAAGAAAAACTCCACCAAACTTAAAAACACCGAGAGTTCAACCACCAAAACACAACTAACAAACAACCAAGCGCAAAGAACACAAAAAAATCGGTTCTAAGGTTGGAAAACCCAACAAAACCTAGTCAAACACAAGAAACACTTACCAAAAACCCGAAATCTTCTTCTTCTTCTTGTATCAGAGAGAGAGAGAGAAAGAGAGATTTCAACTTTCTCTTTTCTTCTACTTTGGTCGACAGAAAGCAGATGGTTGACATGTATGGGCGACCATACCCATAATATATTAAAATATTAGGTTTTCTACTAAATTACACTTTAACCCCCATACTTTGGCTGCTTTGCCTTTTCTTCTACTTACTTTTATTTTCTTTTCCCACATTTATTTTATTTTATTTGACAAAAAGTTCCGGGTGTTACAGTCCAGTTATGTTATACAGAACAGACTGTTGGGCCATAAAAAAATCATACGAGCGAAAAATAGAGGCCACGGAAATGCGAATACTAAGGTGGATGTGTGGACACACAAGACTGGATCAGATAAAGAACGACGTGTTTCGACGAAGGCTAGAGGTGGCTTGTATCACGGATAAAATACGAGAGGGAAGATTAAGATAGTTTGGGCACGTGAAGAGGAGAAAGATGTCAGCGCCTGTTAGAGCAGTAGAGAACATCACCCTAGAGGGTAGGAGGAGTAGAGGAAGACATAAGTTGGCTTGGGACGAGATTATTAGGCAAGATATGGTAGAGTTACACCTCTTCGAGCACATGATCAAGGATAGGAGTGCATGGAGGCATAGAATTAAAATTAAGGACTTCTAGTGGGACATGTGTGTAGGAAGAGTAAAGGAAGTGTAAGGCCCACCTTTCTCAGGGGACCTCACAGTTGGTCATTCACAGCAAAACATAAAATTTCAGACAATCCTTTACTCATATACGTATATAAAATATATATTGCAGCGGAAAGTTACTGTCATTTCAATTCATTACAAGTAAAATATAAACATTGTCTTTAATCCACAAAACTATTTAGGGGTTCTTGTTTAGCTTTTCTTCATCCGGGATGCCAGTCTTCTAGTACCAAGAAGCTTCAGTCCCATGCCTTTATTCCATCGCTCTAACTCTTACCTATTAACTGATATGCATACAAAAGTCATCTTCGCTGAGTGAATTCTAGGTTTTCTTTGTTAATAACTTTTGTAAAGGTATTAGCTTTAGCAGTTGAAAATAGTTCTCGTCTATCACGCATCAATACATACAGGCTATCACTTTATCGATACTTTACCATTACTTTTCATTTCTCGTTATTTATTTCTCTTCTTTATCCATCAATTCTCTGTCACAATCGGTGCCTAGGCTCGCCTAGGACTTTACCGACACGCCAATTAAGGGCTTACAGTCGTACTCGATCGGGCCATTATTGTCA
>CM044013.1:63981828-64009328 GCA_024085815.1 Flaveria linearis | reverse complement strand
ACGGTGTTTCCCGCCTTTTCATTCTCAAGTTTACAGTGATAAAATTACGGAAATAAAAATAAATGTTTAATGCTTAAGGAAGATACACGAAATCAAACTCCGATCGAACGGTGTTTCCCGCCTTTTCATTCTCAAGTTTACAGTGATAAAATTACGGAAATAAAAATAAATGTTTAATGCTTAAGGAAGATACACGAAATCAAACTCCGATCGAATAGTGTTTCCCGCCTTTTCATTCTCAAGTTTACAGTGATAAAATTACGAAAATAAAAATAAATGTTTAATGCTTAAGGAAGATACACGAAATCAAACTCCAATCGAACGGTGTTTCCCGCCTTTTCATTCTCAAGTTTACAGTGATAAAATTACGGAAATAAAAATAAATGTTTAATGCTTAAGGAAGATATACGAAACAAAAATAAATATTTAATGCTTAAAAGAATAAAAAAAATAAAAGCAATATGTCACGGTTTGGCCAAACCGTGACATATAGCCCCCCCTCCGCATAATCAATACCCCCATAATTACATACCCAATCAATACCTCCATAATTACATACCCAATCATTGACCCTAGATCTAACTGTCACGGTTAGGGTAAACCGTGACAGCTAGATGTCACACCTGACCTAGCGGTCACGGGGAGACCTAACCGTGACCGCTTGGGTCGGTTTTCTCCAGGAAAAGCACGGTGCGCCTAAAATTTCCCTTTAATTATCACCTAATCAATCATTAATTATGAGTGTTGATATATAGACATCCCAAAATTATAAATTAACACTTCAAAATTTCTATACGGGTCGTATAGCCTCATACGCATCGTATATACGACGCGTATAGGGGGGTTCGTATAGCCCTATACGGAGCGTATAACCCCTCTGACAGCCCCTGAATTTTTCCTCATAGTCAGTGTCGAAATTTGCCATACGTGTCGTATAGCCCTATATGTATTGTATAGGGAAGTCGTATAGCCCTATATGTGTCGAAATCAATATACAGTTTCTAGCGGTCCCACAGACGTCTAGGTTCAAATACTTGGGCTCGTACATACATGAGGACGGAGAGATACACAGTGATGTAGCCCATCGTGTTCAAGCAAGATGGTGCAAGTGGAGAGCAGCACCAGGGATTTTGTGTAATAAGAGGTTTCCCGCAAAACTAAAGGGAAAACTATATAGAGTGGCAATACGTCCAGCTATGTTATACGAAACAGACTGTTGGGCCATAAAACAATCGTACGAGCGAAAAATAGAGGTCGCGGAAATGCGAATACTAAGGTGGATGTGTGGACACACAAGACTGGATCGGATAGGAACGATGTGTTTCGACAAAGGCTAGAGGTATCTTGTATCACGATAAAATACGAGAGGGAAGATTAAGATAGTTTGGGCACGTGAAGAGGAGAAAGATGTCAGCGCCTGTTAGAGCAGTAGAGAACATCACCCTAGAGGGTAGGAGGAGTAGAGGAAGACATAAGTTGACTTGGGACGAGATAATTAGGCAAGATATGGTAGAGTTGCACCTCTCCGAGCACATGATCAAGTATAGGAGTGCGTGGAGGCATAGAATTAAAATTAAGGACTTCTAGTGGGACATGTGTGTAGGAAGAGTAAAGGAAGACCTGATGCGTGACCCCCCGCGTGATGTGTAGGTAATAGACATTTGCGCTTTATAGGTGACACAAGCTGCTTATTTGATGTATGCAATATCTTCGTGTGTTATGCTTATGGGTATCCCTATGCTTATGTGATGTATGTTATGATTATGACTATATTTAAGAATATGCATATGCTTATTCTAAACCGCTATGTGAAATATACCTATGTGTTACATGCTATATAATATGCATGTTATCGTTCTTGAGTCGGAGGTCTCTTTGAAAGCGGTCTCTCTATCTCTTACGATAGAGAAAAGACTTGCTACCGGCCACCTACCCCTCCCAGGCCCAGCTTTTTAGTGGGATATACTGTGTATGTTTGTTTGTTTGTTACTCTAGCTTGAAAAAACATGCTCGATCGAGCTTCAGACGGGCTATACAGTCGACTCAAACTGGAGCTTGATGTTGTGTAGCTCAATTCGAGTCAATCAAGTTTTCATTGTTGACCAAGATTTAAAAGTATGTTTTAGTAGTAGAGCTCGAGCTCAATTTAATTCGTGTTTGTGAATATTTTCAAGTCAAGATAAGTTGGTTTGGTATTATTTGTAAAAATCAAGTTTGAGGCCCAAACGAGTTCAGGTTTGGTAAACGAAAATCAAAACGGGTTTTGACCGGGTTAGAAACCGGTTCTATAGGAGGCATGACAAAGCTTAAACGGTTTCGGTTATCGGACAGTTTTTTTGCACTTCTGTCGCTACACAATAATGAGCCCCAACCAGTTAATTGCATATACAAAGGTTGTTTCCCAACTAATTGGTTATGGGTTCAAATCCTGCGGTGTGTTGGTTTGATGAATTTTTTGATAATAGGAATTATTGTTTATATATATATATATATATATATATATATATATGTGTGTGTGTGTGTGTGTAATAGTTTTAATATATATCGAAGGAAGTCTTCAATTTGTAGCAATGGGTTATAGTAACGGATCCATTGAAGTCCACCCCTAAAACCAAAATGACATTAGACAATGAATTTAGCTCAGATTTTTAGGCTATAAGGTAGAGATCAATGCAACCAATACAAATAACGCACATCAATTTTCCTCTACAAAGGTGTTATAGTAATTAAACAGTCATATAAATTTCTCTCACTTACTAAAAATAAATTTTATTAATTACTATGTTTCTCTCTCTTATTTATTTTTTTAAAATCAAACTATTTTTTAAATAGATTTTATGAAGGAAATTAAAAATATAATCTTTTAATTAAAATCTAAAAAACAAAAACTAAATGTTTATATAATATGAAATTTTCTAAAACATTAAACATTTTTAAAACAAAATATTTCAAAATCATTTTATTTTAAAAAATATATAACATGTGAAATACTTTAAAACAGATTTATTAAAACAACCAGAATAATTACAAATCATATTTTTTCAAAAACAATATTTTTATAAAAAAATATTTTTTTATAAAAAATCTTAAAACGAATGTTTAAAAATGAAACTATTTACAAGAGAGTTAAAAGATGGTATAATTGATACTGTAACTATTCATGTTTATTTTAAATATATATTTTATATTAAAATTTAATACGTTTATTTATTGAGTGTTTAGCCTATGTGTCTATCTATAAAAATTATAATAAGCGTGAAACAGATTTCATTATACTTACTTTCTCATTTCTATATATTATTAATAATAATATTGAATACTAATAATATTACTCATATCATTTTTAAAATAAAAATATATAATTTAATAAATTAAAAGCCTATTTTTATTAAAAATACACTTTTAAACAAAATTTTTATAAAATACAGAATACAACAAAAAAAATTAAAAATTATTTTTCTTAAAACAATATATTTAAAAATAACAATTTTTTATAAAATAAAAGTTTAAAAAAAATACATTATTTTTATTTACTTAAATTAGCTATTTATGCGTGCTTATAATCATATTTTGTCTTCAAGCATGATTTTATAATGCATCAATTTTTATTAATAATTAATTAAATTTTTATTTGTTCAATCCGTGTATCACACGTGGACTAACCTAGTTATATAATAAAATATAATGTTGTATATTTATAATAATGTTATTACTATAATAATAATAATGATTTAATTTAATCTTCACTTGTTTCATAAATTTGCATGAAGTTGTCGCAATTTTTGCTGGTTTGCAATTAAATCCTACCCTTAGGCTATTAGCCAATAATTATATACTTTTATGACAAAAGAAAAAGGAAACTATAGTTGCACATAGAGGTGATAAAATGGACGGGTTAGATTGGGTTAGTTGTTAGGTTACACTACAAGAAATGTAGTTTTTTTGCGACTAACTTTTTTGCGGTGATACATATTTCGTCGCAAAAAAGTCACAAAACGACAAAAATATATAACTTTTTTGACTTTTCAAGTCAAAATATTTTTGCGGCGATCTTTCGTCGCAAAAAGGATAAATAAATTATTTTTTTTTTAATATCAAGGTTCCTTTTTCTAAGGGCGGGAAAAATCCCGCTTCATTATTTGCGGCGATATTTCGTCGCAAAAAAGAAGATTATATTTTAAATAAACAATTCTTTATAACGTCTCGCCGCAATTGATCAATTGCGGCGATATATCGCCGCAAAAATCCAATCACAGGTTTAAGTCGGGATTCTTTTTGTTTCAGGCTCATTTACAAAAATCCAACCACAACACCACCGCAGCACCCCACCCCGCACCACCACTACGCACCGGCCCCCTCTACCGCTCGAGAAACCGTCGGTCGGCCCCTCCACCGCTCGAGAAACCGTCGGTCGATCGGCCCTTCCACCGTTGGATCCACAGTCGGCCGGCCCCCTTCCCCACGCGCGTACCACCGCTGCTGCTCCACGTCCACCGCCGCTGTTCCTCCTCCTTCAACGCCTCTTTTGCACCATAGTCACCACCACCGCTTCTGATTTCAAGTAATAACCTCAATTGTTTCCAATTTGGTGTTACTTTGTAGTTAATATTTTGAAATTAGGGATTTTGTGTTCATTTTGCCTAATTTGTAGTTTTTATGGTTATGAACATGGATGTTTAGCTTAGTTAAGATCAAGTAATATGTGTGTATGTATGTATTTAACAATGTATATTTAAGTGTGTTAATTTTGTGTTAATATGTGGTTCTTGTTTAAGAAAAAATATGTGTATGTTTATGTATGTGGTTATGAAATTAGGGTTAGAAAGTTTATGAAATTGTTAATAAAGTTTAAGAAAAAATGTGTTTAAGAAAAAGTCTAAGAAATTAGGGTTAGAAAGTTTATGAAATTGGTTCTTGTTTAGAAAGTTGTATGTGTTTAATATGAAAGTTTATGTATGTGTGTATGTTTATGTATGTGGTTATGTATGTGTTAATATGTATGTTTATGAAAAAATATGAAATAACATGTGTGTATGTATTTTAATCATGGATGTTGAACTTAGTTGAGTTGAAATAATATTGTGTTAATTTGTAGTTATTTGCGGTTTTGAAGTTTATATTGTTTTGAAATCATGGATGTTGAACTTAGTTAAGTTGAAATCATGGATGTTGAACTTAGTTGAGTTGAAATAAGATGTATATGTGTATTTATGTATGTGTGTATGTTTATGTATGTGGTTATGTATGTGTTAATATGTATGTTTATGAAAAATATGAAATAACATGTGTGTATGTATTTTAATCATGGATGTTGAACTTAGTTGAGTTGAAATAATATTGTGTTAATTTGTAGTTATTTGCGGTTTTGAAGTTTATATTGTTTTGAAATCATGGATGTTGAACTTAGTTAAGTTGAAATCATGGATGTTGAACTTAGTTGAGTTGAAATAAGATGTATATGTGTATTTATGTATGGATGTATATGTGTATGTGTATATGTATGTTGAATTGTGATTAAAATGGATGTATATGCGTATTTGTGTATGGATATATATGTGTATGTGTGTATGTATGTTAAATTGTGATTAAAATGGATGTATATGTGTATTTATGTATGGATGTATATGTGTATTTATGTATGGATGTATATGTGTATTTGTGTATGGATGTATATGTGTATTTGTGTATGGATGTATATGTGTATGCGTATATATGTGTATTTATGTTTGTATTTCCCTAGTTTTAAATGTGTTAAGATAATTAATATTTGTTTGTAGACGCAGTTATGACGATTGATAAGACTTGGACTACTTAGAAAATAAATTTTCTAAAGAATATCTGATTGGTCTTAAAGCATTCATGGAAAGGTGTAAGAATTATATGAATGGCCAAAATAAAGCTCGATGTCCGTGTAATAATTGCAATAACAGTTATTGGTTTCCTCTTCCAACAATAGAGCGCCATATACATAATAATGGTTTTTGTCGATTTTACAAAACGTGGAGGTATCATGGTGAATCATATGTTCCGTCACCGGTAGTTCCAGTCATACCTCAAACGACAGACCCAATACATGATTTTATTAACGATGTTCGTCAGGAGAATGTCCCACAAGAGGACAACACATACGACGACGACGAACCAATGAACACAACAGATACACCGATTGATACAAATGATGAACTTGCTGAATTACTGAAACTTGCCGACACCGAACTATACCCTGGTTGTGACTGGATGTCTTCATTGGATTTCTTGGCAAAACTGAGTCACATGAAGGCCATCAATAAATGGACCGATACATCGTTTGACCAATTGTTAGAATTTCTGAAAACTGCATTTCCGCTTGCTAAAATCCCACCGTCAAACTATGAAGCCAAGAAGATAATGAAGAAAGTTGGGTTAGGATATGAATCGATCCACATTTGTAAGAACGACTGTTGTTTATTTTGGGGGAAGGATAACCAAGATTTGCAAAAATGTCCAATATGTGATGAAAGTAGATGGAAGGACGCAAACACTAAGGGGAAGAAAGTTGCCAACAAGGTTATGCGTTACTTTCCATTAATTCCTAGATTAAAGCGTATTTATAGCTCAAGACACACTGCAAAGCATATGACATGGCATGCTTCTGGACGTTGCACGGAAGATGGTAAGTTACGTCACCCGGTGGATGGTACATCATGGAAAGAATTCGGTTCAATGTATCCTGATTTTGCCAAAGAACCTAGAAATGTTAGATTAGGGTTGGCTGCTGATGGCTTCAATCCATTTGGGAACATGAGTACGTCGTATAGCATGTGGCCGGTAATACTGACAACATACAATACGCCACCATGGTTATGTATGAAAGAGTCTTCATTCATGCTGACGTTATTAATCCCTGGCCCTAAATCACCTGGGAAGGACATTGATGTTTTTTAAGACCATTGGTTGATGAATTGAAAAGTCTTTGGTCGGACGGAGTCGTGACAAAAGATGCAGTTACAAACACTTTCTTCACATTACGTGCAATGCTTTTATGGACTATCAATGATTTCCCTGCTCGTAGTAGCTTGTCTGGTTGGAGTGGGCAAGGTTACTTTGCATGCCCAACATGTAAGGAAGACACTCCATCTGTTCATGTATTGGGAAAAACTGCTTATGTTGGACATAGAAGATGGTTACCAACAAATCATAAATGGAGGAAGGACAAGTCATTCAATGGTCAGAACGAGACTAGACGTCCTCCTAACAGGAAAACTAATGATCAGATTTTGGAACAACTTAATAAATTGCCGCCCCGTATTTCTGGGAAACATGTTCAGTTTGGTGGTAAGAAGAGAAAACGTGATTCCGATGTTGAATTGAATTGGACCAAGCGTTCTATTTTCTTCGAGCTTGAATATTGGTCTTCAATTCAACTAAAACATAATTTGGATGTCATGCATATCGAAAAGAATGTGTGCGAGAGTTTGTTGAATACGTTGATGATGAACAAGGAAAAATCCAAAGACACTAATAAGGCAAGAATGGTGTTAGAACAATGGAACATTCGACGTGACTTGTGGCTTGTAGATAACGGTCGCGGTAAGCTCTCAAAGCCTCATCCCAAGTTCTCTTTCTCAAACGCCGAAAGGAGTCTTTTTGTCAATTCATTAAGGAAGTAAAACTACCTGATGGTTTTGGCTCTAACTTTAAACATAAGGTAACCGATAATGATACCCAAATAACGGGGATGAAATCACATGATCATCATATAATGATGCAACGGTTGCTTCCGATTGGTGCTCAAGCGTACTTGGATAAAAACATTTCAACACCAATAATTGAGATGTGCTTATTCTTTAAGCAACTTTGTGCTCGGAACTTGATGTCATCTGACATGCAAGATGCTGAGGAGAAGTTGATTAAAATTTTGTGTTCTTTCGAGCAAATATTTCCTCCGTCATTTTCTGACATAATGATTCATTTGGTTATGCATTTACCTGAGGAGGCCATTCAAGGTGGGCCAGTTTATATGAGGTGGATGTATCCATTTGAAAGATACATGAAAAAGCTGAAAAATTATGTTAGAAATAAGGCTAGGCCCGAAGGTTCCATTGCGGAGGGGTATGTCGCAGATGAAGCCTTAACTTTCTGTTCAAGGTATCTTGACGGTGTACCGACGAGATTTAATCGGCCGGACAGAAACGAAGATGCCCCAGTTCCCACACGTGAGTTTTATGTCTTCCAATCGCTATGCACACCTATCAGCAAGGGGGTTGATAAAAAAATGGATGGTGTGCTTTGGGCAAATCTAAATTGGTTTGTTCTTAACAACAGCTCTGAGATCGAAGAATACAAAGAGTAAGTATTTTCTAATTCGGGTTGTGTTTTCGTAAGTTATCTTTATAGTGATTATTATTAACGCAAGTAACATTATTTATAGTGAATTTATTACTCAAATGCCGCATGGAACTGACTTGGAAGCAAATTTTCCTAACTGGTTTAAACAGAAGGTAAACTCATTTGTGTATAAAACCGATTATACAAACCGATCATACAAATTTTTCTAATTTTCTCTTATTTCAAATAGATCAACCGTCGGCGAGTAAATGATGAATCTAGTGTTAGTCCTCAGTTATTTGCTTTAGCAAATGGACCACGACATGCAAACTCTTACACCGCTTGTATAGTTAACGGTGTGAGATTTGTAGTTCATAGCCGAGACGTACGCCGTACAACTCAAAATAGCGGCATCTCAACAACTGGTCAAGATGGAACAAAGTATTACGGTTTGTTGGAAGAGATTCTGGAGCTAGGCTATCTAGACCGTTGTAAGGTTGTGTTGTTTCGATGTAAATGGTTTAAAACTAATAACAACAAACTTTGTGTCATTAAGAATAACATAACCAGTATTTCTACCCAAACTGAATGGTTTACAAATGATCAATACATTCTTGCAACACAAGCAGAGCAAGTTTTTTATCTTGACGAACCGTCTAAAGCCAGTCAAAGAGTTCAATCAATCAGACATTGGAAGGTCGTCCAAGAGGTGAATCATCGGAAGATTTGGGACCGAGATATTATAATGGAAAATAATGAAGCAGATTTAATTCATGGCAGCACTTCATCTGAGCTTTTGTTGTCTGCTGACTTAGATAATTTAACATATGATGGTATGAGTAGAGATGAAGCTACAGAAGTCGATGTTTCCCTTGAGCATGTCAATGTAGAGGACGAGACATATGAAGATACGGATGAGGGTAAAGACGACGATGCAGACCAAGTTGTTGACGTTTCTGATAATTCAGATGATGAATCAGACGAATTTAATAATGATTGTGGAGAAGATTCTTATCACACCGATGAATCCGATTGATTGTAATTTTTAATTTTAACCGAATCATTTATTATGTTTGATCTATTATGTTTATTGAATTTTTTTTTCAATTATGTGTTTAGCTAATGATTCAATTACGGTATATTTGTATACTTATATAATCTTTTTTTACAGATGGCAGACGTGGCCCGGGGTCACGGTGGGGATACCTATGGTCGTGGTCCACCTGGTGGTGGTCCTCCCGATGATGATCGATCGTGGTAGCCGCCACGACAGTGCGAGGTCAGTGATGACTCCGGCAGCGGCAGCGGACGAGGTATGACCAATTTTTTATACTATTATCTTTTAAAATGAAAATATATAATTTACATAGAATTTTTATACTATTATCAATTTGCAGGACAAGGCAAGCGTGGAAAGACCACACTTCAAGGTATACGAAAGAGAAATCCACAAGGAAATTTGCTCACAATTGAATTTGAGCAAGGTACGCATGACACCTACAAACCTGTGGGTGTCAATCAGGCGACCTTTGCTTCACTGGTTGGCACAATCGTTGACAGATTTCCTCAAAACTACAAGAGCTGGAGAAAGATACCTGCGGATTTGAAGGCGACTATCTGGGCTGACTTACAGGTTAAGTTTTTGATAATTAAATTCAGTGATTAAATATATATACACTAAGCTATTTGTTTTCATAATTTGCAGATGTATTTTGATATGACTCCCCACGAAGGCCTGAGGGCAGGCATTGAGAAATATGCTGCAAACCGGTATAAAGATCACAAATACCGGTTCAAGCAAAAGCATTTTAGCAAAATAGGCGGGGAGGACAGGGTTGATATTTCTGATGTTGTGCCACCTGATATGCAAGAATCTGAATGGAAAGGCTATGTGGATTACTACACTTCTCCTGAAGTCAAGGCTCGGTCTGCAACCAACAAGTCCAACAAAGGGAAGCAGACGATCAAGGGACATGGCGGTCGGACATCTTTAGCCCAATGTCGTTATATGTTTGTAAGTTATTTTAATCTAATGTGTTTATAACTTGTTTTATGTGTTTGTAAGTTACTTTTATATTATTATATAACTATAAAATGTGTTTACAGCGGGAAGATGGTTCTGATGAATCTGGGAGTGCCATATTAGCATATCGTCGCTTCTATACCGATTCAAGCGGTAATTTCTATCAACCTGAACCCGCTGCATACTATGTAAGTAATGTACACGTCTTACAATTTTATAAAAATAAAGTAATATATAAAATCACCATATATATAACATTGTTTATTTTTTTTGTAAACTATAAAGGAGCAAATGGTCGCGCTTCAACAACAACATCCAGAAATGTCAGAGAAACAGATCATGCGCCAGGTGTGTATGGATTTGTGTATGTATATTAGAATGTATGTATATTTGTGTATGGATGTATCTGTTCTCAATTCTTATTTGTTATACAAATATATTTCTGGTTATATAAAATGGATTAATATGTATATTTGTGCATATGTATATGGGTATTTGTGTATGAATATGTATGTGTATATATTAGAATGTATGTATATGTGTGTATGAATGTATATGGGTATTGAGATTAAAATGAATATATATTTGTGTATGAATGTATATGGGTATTGAGATTAAATAGATTTATATGTATATTTGTGTATGAATGTATATGGGTATTTGTGTATGAATGTGTATGTGTATATATTAGAATGTATGTATATGTGTGTATGGATGTATATATGTATTTATGTATGGATATATATGTGCATGTGTATGGATGTATATATGTATTTATGTATGGATGTATATGTATATGTGTATGAATGTATATGTGTATTTATGTATGGATGTATATGTGTATGTGTATATGTATGTTGAATTGTGATTAAAATAGATGTATATGCGTATTTGTGTATGGATGTATATGTGTATTTGTGTATGGATGTATATGTGTATTTGTGTATGGATGTATATGTGTATTTGTGTATGGATGTATGGATGTAAAATTGATGTACATGCGTATTTGTGTACAGGTGTTGGGGGAGCGGCCCGGGTGGGAACGTGGCATCGGTCCAATACTGTCACACCCTCAAATTCCGGGTCTGGAATTTATCACGGAGGGGTGAACAAACAGGATCGAACACAGTAGTCACACATGAGATGCAATTATCTATATGACAGTTTTTAGATAATCATTACAATAATTATTCAGAGTAATATTATGCGTAGCGGAAGTAAATATAGATTGTTTCAGGACAACATGTCTAAATCATATTTCAGATAATAATCAATAGGTATCTTGAGCTCTTATATGATCCTACGTGCATATCCATAAGCTCCTAGTAGATACCTGAGAATACATGTAAATCAAGTGTCAACACAGGGTTGGTGAGTTCATAGGTAAGTAAAACATAATGATAAATCATCAATTATCCTCAATTAGGATTTACTGTAAAAGTGTGAGTTTAATTTACTCACCGGTATATGAATAGCCTGTCGGAACCCTTTTTATTAAGGTGAACCCGCTATCCCACATACCCACTATGTACAAGCCCAACAAATCCTTCACATAGGATTTGCCCATGTATCATAGTTTAATATCCTTTTCCTGTGTATATTATATTTTCATAATAATTTCAAATCAGAGGGAGCAAATCCTCCTTTACATTTATCCTCATATGGGTTGTAAATGGAACTATAATGCAAACTATATAAAGTGCACATCTGCCTTCTCACTACAGAAACAGTCATCCCGAATGACATCAAGATCTTTGTGCATCTGATATGGATCACATGTCCATACCTTTGTGGGGGTAAGTCACTCCCCGATAGTACTATCCAAAAGATCCCTGCTTATTTATAGTCCAGTATACAGAGAAGGATTTTCATATTAACCATATGTAATCATAAATGTGATCAAATTATTATTTAACATAATACACAAAATAATTTGTAATTTCAATTACAACATGTATTCCAGCCCCAAAATATTTAAATGATTAAAAAGGGGAATAATTATGAACTCACCTCAGTTCCTGTGTGGTGTTGACAACCTAGTAAATTCCTGTTAAGGAATTAATATTCACATAAGTATATATATATACAAATCCATAACCTAAATAAGTTAGATCTTGAACCTGGTGTTCAATTGATCTAGGGTTTGGTTTTCTGGGATTTGTTATGAACATTAAGTCATTTAGTTATTTTTGTTAATAATTAATGATTTATATAACATTTAATTGGCTTAATAATGATTTTAACATATCATTATATTCTAATTAAATTATAGATGTTATTTAAACATATAAGTTTATATTTAATTTTTGTAAGATTTTATAAACATTTAAATTTATAAAATCTAATTCGTATTTATATTATCAAAATAAATCCCTAGATAATATAATATCCATTAATAATTTGATTGTTTTAATTTATATTTAAAAACCCATTTTTGTATGGATAACAATTTATAATACATGTAATAATTTATAATACATGTAATAATTATTTACATAAATAATTAGAGTTTTTAAATAATTGAATTTCTACAATTTTATGATTTATCATTAATTAAAAATGATATGGTGTTCAATTAATGGATTAATACTTTAAATCATAATTTAAAGTCTATTTTTATAAAAATGGTTATTTATAATATTTTTAAATATTATTTTATAAATTTTATTTAAAGTATCTTTAATTAAATAATTTACAGAAAAATATTTAATGGTGTTAAAAATAACAGAAGCTTTTAAAAATTATTTTTATAATTTTTAATAATTTTTATATATTTTTAAATAATCCAAAAAGGATTTAAAAAAAATATGGGAGGTGCACGGTTCGAACCCGTGACCTCCCCCCCCCACAACCCTGCGCACAAACCAGTGAGCCAAAGGCTCCATATCGAACTGAACACAGCCGTAATTCCTTTTAACACTTAAACCCAGTTTATCCCCAAATCAAGAACCCTAGAAACCATTTCGATCAAATTGAAGATCGATTCGGTTATGTTAATGCACAGATTCATAGGGCTTTTGATCCTTGCATAAAAACGAGTTTGATGATAGGTTCAATTACCTGTTTAGTTATTCAGAATGTCGAGAACAATCCAAGAACAGGTCGCGACCAATGTGGCACTGATTTGGTACTCAAACGATGATTTTAATCGAATTAACTTCACAGGAAGTTTTAAATGACACCAATGATCAATAGCCCTCTGGAAATTTCGAGGTTTGAGGCTTTGATGATGATGTTCGACTAGTTGCAGGTCGCGGAGAAAGAAGAGGGTCAAATTCGATGAAGGTGTTGTTTCAGGTGTAATTCGAAGTGTGTACCGATTACTAGTATTTATAGCATCGTTTTGGTTTGATTAATTCGATTATTGTTGATGTTTTTGTGCGATTCGGAGTTGTAAAGGAGCCGACAGGGAACACGGGTGTAGATCGATCGCACTATTAATTTGATTCTCAAATTATTGTGGGTCATTGTGTTCGAAACACTCACGGGGATGTGTTGGTAACTTTTGATCGATGTAAAACCGTGTAAATTCGTCGTATTTGGACGCCGGAGATGTTGGCCGGAGGTTGCCGGAGAGGGCGCCGGAAAACCGAGGGGGGTCGGGGTTGGGTTTTCAGGAATTACGGAATGGTCCCTGAGGTTTCACATGTTATCATTTTGTGTTTTAAGTTTATAAAACATGTTTTAAAATTTACACAACAGCCCCTATACTTTATTAAATCAATTAAACTAATTTTGTAAATAATAATATTTTCACTATTATTATTATTTTCATTATTAACATTATTATTTTTAATAATAATATTATTATTATTTTTGTCATTATTTTTGATAATAATATCATTATTATTATAATTATTATTATTATCATTATTTGTAATAATAATAATATCATTATTATTATTATTATTATTATTATTATTATCATTATTCGTAATAATAATAATAATATTATTATTATTATTATTATTATTATTATCATTATTTTATTATTATTAATATTATTATTAAATAATAATAAAAATATAAAAACAAATCATAAATTCACATAAAAATCTTATATTAATTCACGGAAAATTTCGGGTTGTCACATCATCCCCCTGTTAGAGGAATTTTCGTCCCGAAAATTAAGATGTACTAGCAACATTTTTGAACAGGTTAGGGTACTTGCGCATCATTTCGTCCTCTCGTTCCCAAGTGAACTCAGGACCACGCCGGGAGTTCCACCGAACTCTGACAATCGGAATCTTGCTGTGCTTAAGTTGTTTAACTTCTTTATCCATGATTTCAACTGGTTCCTCGATAAATCTGAGTTTCTCATCTACTTGTAGTTCCTCTAAAGGCACAACAAGTGATTCATCAGATAAACACTTCCTTAGATTGGATACGTGGAAAACATTGTGCACACCACCAAGTTCAGCAGGTAGATTTAATTCATAGGCTACTGGGCCGATCCTTCTGACAATTTCAAAAGGTCCCACGTAGCGAGGGTTCAATTTCCCCCGTTTCCCAAAGCGTATAACTCCCTTCCAGGGAGATACCTTTAGCAAAACTTTATCTCCTTCCTGAAATTCCAGTGGCTTGCGGCGTTTATCAGCATAGCTTTTCTGGCGATCCCTGGCAGCAGCCATGCGTTCTCTTATCTGGACAATTTTCTCATGAGTTTCAAAGATCAACTCTTGACCAGTAAGTTGACTATCTCCAACTTCTGCCCAGCAAAGCGGTGATCTACATTTACGTCCATATAAGGCCTCGAATGGTGCCGCCTTGATGCTCGAATGATAGCTATTGTTATATGAGAACTCTACCAAAGGTAAATGACCTTCCCAGTTCTTTCCAAAGTCAATAACACAAGCCCTAAGCATATCCTCAAGAGTCTGTATGGTTCTTTCACTTTGACCATCAGTTTGAGGGTGATAGGCTGTGCTCATATCTAGGCGAGTGCCTAGAGCTTTCTGAAGTTTTCCCCAGAAGATTGATGTAAACCGTGCATCACGATCAGAGATAATAGACACTGGCACTCCGTGTCTTGAGACAATTTCTTTGATGTACACCCTTGCAAGTTTCTCCATCTTGTCTTTCTCACGGATGGGTATGAAATGAGCGGATTTGGTGAGACGGTCAACGATAACCCAAATGGTGTCATTGCCCGTTTGAGACTTGGGTAAACCAGTGACGAAATCCATGGTTATCATTTCCCACTTCCACACGGGAATTTCTGGTTGGGTTAACATTCCTGAAGGCTTTTGGTATTCGACCTTGACTTTAGAACAAGTCAAGCACTTTGAGACATAGGTCGCAATATCTGCCTTCATTCTTGGCCACCAATAAACAAGCTTCAAGTCGTAATACATCTTATCCGCACCTGGGTGGATAGAGTACCTAGACTTGTGGGCTTCATCCATGATCAAGCTTCTCAGATTCCCGTATAGGGGTACCCAAATCCTTCCTGCTATAAAGCGTATCCCATCCGAATGAACTTCAAACTGTTGGTCTAGCCCTCGAAGGTTTTCATCTTTAATGTTCTCTTCTTTCAGGGCTTCAGTCTGAGCCTTCAAGATTTGTGCCGGCAGGTTGCTTTGAATGGTAAGTTGTAGAGCTCGCACTCTACGAGGTTTCACATGTTCTTTCCTACTCAAAGCATCAGCCACAATATTTGCTTTACCAGGATGGTACTTGATGGCACAATCATAATCGTTTAGTAGTTCAAGCCATCTCCTCTGCCTCATGTTCAGCTCCTTTTGATTATACAGGTGTTGAAGACTCTTGTGGTCGGTATAAATAGTGCACTTAGTACCGTACAAGTAATGTCTCCATAATTTAAGAGCAAACACAACAGCTCCCAGTTCTAGGTCATGAGTTGCATAGTTCTTCTCATGAGACTTTAACTGTCTTGAGGCATAGGCTATGACTTTGTCACGTTGCATCAAAACACATCCCAGTCCCTGAACGGAAGCATCACAGTAGACTACAAAGTCTTCAATACCGTCGGGTAGGGACAAAATAGGTGCACTGCACAACTTCTGTTTCAGTGTTTGGAAAGCAGCCTCTTGCTTGAATCCCCAATGATATGCTACCCCCTTTTGGGTAAGCATAGTCAATGGTTGAGCTATCTTGGAGAATCCCTCGATAAATCTCCTATAATAGCCGGCTAGTCCCAGAAATTGTCTAATTTCCGTTGGATTAGAAGGTGTAGGCCAACTTTTGATGGATTCAATTTTTGCTGGGTCTACATGAATTCCATTAGCATCAATCACATGACCAAGGAATTGAACTTCTTTAAGCCAGAAATCACATTTCGAGAACTTAGCATAAAGCTCCTCTCTCTTTAGTAGTTCAAGGATCAATCTCAGATGTTCTTCATGCTCCTGCTCATTTTTGGAATAGATCAAGATGTCATCAATGAAGACAATGACAAACTTGTCTAGATAAGGCTTGCATACACGATTCATGAGATCCATGAATACAGCAGGTGCATTTGTTAGCCCAAATGGCATGACTGTGAACTCAAAGTGACCGTATCGAGTTCTGAAAGCCGTCTTCATAATATCTTCATCTCTGACTCTCAGCTGATGATAGCCGCTTCTAAGATCTATCTTGGAGTAAATGCTCGAACCTTTCAGTTGGTCGAATAAGTCGTCAATACGTGGCAAGGGATAACGGTTCTTGATCGTCACTTTGTTCAGTTCTCGATAGTCGATGCACATCCGAAAGGTCCCGTCTTTCTTCTTCACAAATAACACTGGTGCTCCCCATGGTGACGAGCTAGGTCGGATGAATCCTTTATCAAGGAGTTCCCTAAGCTGGTCAGATAGTTCTTTTAATTCAGAAGGTGCGAGACGGTATGGTGCCCGAGCTATAGGTGTAGCTCCAGGTACTAACTCGATTGAAAACTCGACCTCTCTTTTAGGGGGCAATCCAGGCAGTTCATCAGGAAACACTTCAGGAAATTCCCTGACGACGGGTACATCTTCAATCTTCCTTTCCTTCTTCTCTTTGTCAGTGACTAAGGCTAGGATAGCAGTATGTCCTTTCCGAAGACACTTTTGAGCCTTCAAGTAAGAAATAACTCCCATCACGACACCAGTCTTATCTCCCTCCACACACAGGACTTCATCATTTGGTAGGGGGATGCGAATCATTTTGTCTTTACAGATAATTTCTGCAGAGTTTTTGGATAGCCAATCCATACCAATTACCACATCGAAGCTTCCCAAAGTAATGGGCATGAGGTCTATTGGTAGGATATGACCTGATAAATCTAGTGTACAGTTTTTCAGGATTTGTGATGCGGTCAAGGATTTACCATTTGCTACTTCTACAACATATGGCTCATCTAGGGATACAGGTTCTACATTCAAGTGCTTATAGAAAGTATCAGATACGAAGCTTCTATCAGCTCCCGTGTCAAATAATACTATGGCATAAACATTATTCACCAAAAATTTTCCCATAATAACGTTAGGGTCTTTGAGAGCCTCACCTTTGCCAATAACGAAAGCTCTGCCCTTGGCTGTATCTTTCTTTTCCCCAGTGCAGTCTTTAGCAATATGGCCCTTTTCTCCACATCTGAAACAAATAACTTCCTTCTTTCCACCATTCTGCTGATTACCATCCTTCTTTCCTTGGTCTTGAGTCTTGGTTCTACATTCAGGAGCAGTGTGCCCCCTCTTGTTGTATTTGTAGCAGATGATTGCGGTACACTTGCCATGATGACGCTTGCCACACCTCTGACATCTAGGCGGAATGCCCTGATTGTCTTGGTGCTTTTTCTGATCTTGCTTCTTGCTTGTACCTTGACTCTCACCATCTTTAGCATCTTCAAACTTTCTTTTCCCCAAGCTTTCAGTAGCGACACCCTTACCCTTGTTTCTTGGTGGTAACTTCCCCTGAGCCACAGCCTCATTAGTCAGCCTGTGGGCTATCCTAATGGCCTGTTGGATTGAAGATGGGTTGGAGGAAGTGACCATAGATTGAATGACTGGCGACAGTCCACGGATATAGCCTTCAATTCTTCTGTGAGCAGGCTCCATCATATGAGGACACAAGGTTGCGTACTCATGATTTTCAGTGGTATACTTTTCAATTTCAGATCCCACCATTTTGTGGTTCCAGCACTCGGTTTCAAACCTTTGTACTTCTTCTCTCGGACAGAATTCTTCCATCATCAGCTGTTTGAATTCCTCCCAATCCATAGCATTGGCTAGGGAGAGAGTAAGTCTTGAAACTTCTGTCTTCCAGAACGAGAGTGCAGCTCCACTCAAGGCTCCGGAGGCATACTTGGTCCTACTCTCATCGGGACATTCAGATATAGCGAAGATGGATTCACATTTCTCGAACCACCTTATGAGCCCAATGGCCCCTTCTGCACCAGTGAAGATATCTGGTTTGCAGTCTAGGAACTTTTTATATGAATAGTGATGACCATTCTGAGCAGCCTGAGTGGCTAGGGCTGCAGCAACACCTTGATTGACCAAGGCTTGTATTTCTTCAGGAGTCATCCCTATTGGGACAGTTCTTCTGGCGCGTCCTCTACCTCTACCTCTGCCCGCTGGTGCGTCCATCTATCATGAAATTGTTTGATGAGAATTCACACTTTGACATATTCCATAGATGCATTTTATATCAAATATTCAAAGTATGGACAATTACTGTAGGACAGATGGGAATTTAAGAAAACTGGATTTTTCGATTAAATTCGGCAAGGCACGAGTACTAAGGAAACAAGTCTCGCTTAAGGTTAGGACAAGGTAGCTTAGATTACCAAATGGAACATAGCAAGGTAATTTGACCTATTTGCCTTAAAGACTTGTGTAAGATCGCAGTAACTTCACGTGCTACAGTAGCTGAAATCTTACAGCCAGAGTTTCTAGACCGTGAACGGATTTGACAAGAAGCCATTCTGAAAGATCATTAAGGGTTTTTCATGGATATTGGGTAGTATGAGCTATTCAACATGAAAACGACAGTCGAGAATTTGGCATAATAGCAATGAGATGTTCCGGGTGTAATCGTTTGATTCGTAAATCAAAACGAATACGTTGACTAATCAAAGTATTGTGTCAATCACAACTTTGTTGAAGACATGCGTACCTATAAGCAGATACTCATCCCAAGGGTTCCCAGGTAAGGTAAACAGGTCCATCGGTTGATTTGGATATATGCGAATACCTTGCCTAGACAGAACACCCCGAGATACAGGCATCACGCTCTTCCAGCATTACATGTTTCAAGTTGTAAGACACAGACTTTGACGAGAATAAAAAAATTGATTTAGGCACGATGATAAGTGTAGATCCCACATGTCGTTGAGAATAAGTTTAGGAATTATCAAAAAGAGTCAAAGAGTCAAAGAGTCAAGTTATGTTTAGGAACACAACTATCTAAGTTTAAGCATATAACTTCTTAATCCTATTGGATCTCTAACTAAGGCAATTTACTTTGTGCAACTATTGTGTGTGGCTATAGGCTAGATGCAATCCCTAACTCAGTATAACCAGTGGCTCTGATACCAATCTGTCACACCCTCAAATTCCGGGTCTGGAATTTATCACGGAGGGGTGAACAAACAGGATCGAACACAGTAGTCACACATGAGATGCAATTATCTATATGACAGTTTTTAGATAATCATTACAATAATTATTCAGAGTAATATTATGCGTAGCGGAAGTAAATATAGATTGTTTCAGGACAACATGTCTAAATCATATTTCAGATAATAATCAATAGGTATCTTGAGCTCTTATATGATCCTACGTGCATATCCATAAGCTCCTAGTAGATACCTGAGAATACATGTAAATCAAGTGTCAACACAGGGTTGGTGAGTTCATAGGTAAGTAAAACATAATGATAAATCATCAATTATCCTCAATTAGGATTTACTATAAAAGTGTGAGTTTAATTTACTCACCGGTATATGAATAGCCTGTCGGAACCCTTTTTATTAAGGTGAACCCGCTATCCCACATACCCACTATGTACAAGCCCAACAAATCCTTCACATAGGATTTGCCCATGTATCATAGTTTAATATCCTTTTCCTGTGTATATTATATTTTCATAATAATTTCAAATCAGAGGGAGCAAATCCTCCTTTACATTTATCCTATATGGGTTGTAAATGGAACTATAATGCAAACTATATAAAGTGCACATCTGCCTTCTCACTACAGAAACAGTCATCCCGAATGACATCAAGATCTTTGTGCATCTGATATGGATCACATGTCCATACCTTTGTGGGGGTAAGTCACTCCCCGATAGTACTATCCAAAAGATCCCTGCTTATTTATAGTCCAGTATACAGAGAAGGATTTTCATATTAACCATATGTAATCATAAATGTGATCAAATTATTATTTAACATAATACACAAAATAATTTGTAATTTCAATTACAACATGTATTCCAGCCCCAAAATATTTAAATGATTAAAAAGGGGAATAGTTATGAACTCACCTCAGTTCCTGTGTGGTGTTGACAACCTAGTAAATTCCTGTTAAGGAATTAATATTCACATAAGTATATATATATACAAATCCATAACCTAAATAAGTTAGATCTTGAACCTGGTGTTCAATTGATCTAGGGTTTGGTTTTCTGGGATTTGTTATGAACATTAAGTCATTTAGTTATTTTTGTTAATAATTAATGATTTATATAACATTTAATTGGCTTAATAATGATTTTAACATATCATTATATTCTAATTAAATTATAGATGTTATTTAAACATATAAGTTTATATTTAATTTTTGTAAGATTTTATAAACATTTAAATTTATAAAATCTAATTCGTATTTATATTATCAAAATAAATCCCTAGATAATATAATATCCATTAATAATTTGATTGTTTTAATTTATATTTAAAAACCCATTTTTGTATGGATAACAATTTATAATACATGTAATAATTTATAATACATGTAATAATTATTTACATAAATAATTAGAGTTTTTAAATAATTGAATTTCTACAATTTTATGATTTATCATTAATTAAAAATGATATGGTGTTCAATTAATGGATTAATACTTTAAATCATAATTTAAAGTCTATTTTTATAAAAATGGTTATTTATAATATTTTTAAATATTATTTTATAAATTTTATTTAAAGTATCTTTAATTAAATAATTTACAGAAAAATATTTAATGGTGTTAAAAATAACAGAAGCTTTTAAAAATTATTTTTATAATTTTTAATAATTTTTATATATTTTTAAATAATCCAAAAAGGATTTAAAAAAAATATGGGAGGTGCACGGTTCGAACCCGTGACCTCCCCCCCCACAACCCTGCGCACAAACCAGTGAGCCAAAGGCTCCATATCGAACTGAACACAGCCGTAATTCCTTTTAACACTTAAACCCAGTTTATCCCCAAATCAAGAACCCTAGAAACCATTTCGATCAAATTGAAGATCGATTCGGTTATGTTAATGCACAGATTCATAGGGCTTTTGATCCTTGCATAAAAACGAGTTTGATGATAGGTTCAATTACCTGTTTAGTTATTCAGAATGTCGAGAACAATCCAAGAACAGGTCGCGACCAATGTGGCACTGATTTGGTACTCAAACGATGATTTTAATCGAATTAACTTCACAGGAAGTTTTAAATGACACCAATGATCAATAGCCCTCTGGAAATTTCGAGGTTTGAGGCTTTGATGATGATGTTCGACTAGTTGCAGGTCGCGGAGAAAGAAGAGGGTCAAATTCGATGAAGGTGTTTGTTTCAGGTGTAATTCGAAGTGTGTACCGATTACTAGTATTTATAGCATCGTTTTGGTTTGATTAATTCGATTATTGTTGATGTTTTTGTGCGATTCGGAGTTGTAAAGGAGCCGACAGGGAACACGGGTGTAGATCGATCGCACTATTAATTTGATTCTCAAATTATTGTGGGTCATTGTGTTCGAAACACTCACGGGGATGTGTTGGTAACTTTTGATCGATGTAAAACCGTGTAAATTCGTCGTATTTGGACGCCGGAGATGTTGGCCGGAGGTTGCCGGAGAGGGCGCCGGAAAACCGAGGGGGGTCGGGGTTGGGTTTTCAGGAATTACGGAATGGTCCCTGAGGTTTCACATGTTATCATTTTGTGTTTTAAGTTTATAAAACATGTTTTAAAATTTACACAACAGCCCCTATACTTTATTAAATCAATTAAACTAATTTTGTAAATAATAATATTTTCACTATTATTATTATTTTCATTATTAACATTATTATTTTTAATAATAATATTATTATTATTATTTTTGTCATTATTTTTGATAATAATATCATTATTATTATAATTATTATTATTATCATTATTTGTAATAATAATAATATCATTATTATTATTATTATTATTATTATTATTATCATTATTCGTAATAATAATAATAATATTATTATTATTATTATTATTATTATCATTATTTTTATTATTAATATTATTATTAAATAATAATAAAAATATAAAAACAAATCATAAATTCACATAAAAATCTTATATTAATTCACGGAAAATTTCGGGTTGTCACAAATACCGAGCGTGCCTTCACAACCCCCACCGCCACCTCATAGAACAGATCAGCGGATGTTCTCACAATCTGAGGTTGAGGAGATAGTAGCAGCGAGACTGGCCAGAGAGCAAGAACAGATGATGGCTAATATGATGGCACAAATGCAAAGTCAAATCCAAAGCCAAGTCCAGAGCGCGTTGAGGAGAAGTGGTCATTCTCAAGAAGATGAAGATGATGAAGGTGGGTCGTCATAGGATGGTTTGATGGTTTTTAGTGATTGTAATGACTATTTTAAAACATTTGTTTGTGTAACTTTTAACTTGTTAATTGGGACAATTTTTTGTTTATATGCTATGTTTTGCGATTGGTTTGATAGTTTTGATAGTGTGTAATGATTTGGAACAGCAGGTTTGGTCTGGTACCCAGAAAAATCTGGGTGGATTGCTGCAAATGCAGCCAATTTATTAAAAAAAAAAATTCTTTTTTGCGGCGATATGTCGTCGCAAAAAAGAGTAAAATATATTGACAAGGATCGCCGCAAAAAAGATTTTGGTCAAAAAATTTGCGGCGATATATCGCCGCAAAAAAGAAGAACTCGTCGCAAAAAACATCGTCGCAAAAGATTTATCTCTGAATTTCATTTTTTTAAAATAAGTGGGGCCCACAAAAGAAATCGTCGCAAATTTCGCCGCAAATAACATTTTGCGACCACTTTGTTACGGCGACTGATTTGCGGCGACATTTTCGTCGCAAATAATATTTTGCGACGAAATTACAGTTTTTTGCGACGATATTTATCGCCGCAAAAAAGTCTCTTTCTTGTAGTGTTAGGATGGATTTGGGTCAGGATAGATTTGGGTTAGGATGGGTCATTTAGAAAAAAAGGTCAAGATGGGTTTGGATCAATATGGGTTTGGATCAGGATGGGTTCGGATCAGTATGGATCATTTTTAAAAAAGTCAACACTATTCTACAAGTTTTCTACAATCCAACAACACATATAGATAGATACATATACGAGCTCAAAAAGATACATATAAGACTTCATCTATAATAGATAGATGCATCTACAATCCAACAACACATATAGATAGATGCATATACGGACCCGGGGCGGCGTGGCGGACCCGGGGCGGCGCGGCGGACCCGGGGCGGCGCGGCGGACCCGTGGCGGCGCGGCGGACCGGTGGTGATGCGCGATGAAACTCGACAGATGTGGGAGGTTGTATGTGTGTTGGTGGTGTGGTGGACCGGTGGTGATGCGGTGGTGGTGTGGTGGACCGGTGGTGATGCGGTGGTGTGGTGGTGGTGGTGCGGTGGTGTCTTGTGCGATGGAGGCGATCAATTTGAGTGAAAGAAACATTGACTTAGACTTGTAGATTTAATTTTGAAAACCCATCTTGACCTATGTTTCTTTTTTTCCAAAAATGCTTTTAACCCATCTTGACCCCCTTGTGTTTTTTATTTAATCCATTCTAACTCATCTTTATTTCTAAAACACCTATTATGACCCAAAATCACATTTTTGGATTTCTTTTGCCACCTCTAGTTGCACAAATACACGAAGATATACACAAGGTTGTCTACATCAGTGATTGTCATGGAAAAAAAAAATTCGGTTGTGTCGGTAATTTCCAGTACTCGAACATCTATTCCTCAAATCATAGACATTTTTGGTCTAATTAGGTTCTGGTTGGATAGCCTAGTTCAAAGATAATACCAATTCCTTAAGAAAAAGTAAATAATAACAACAATAATAAGTCGTTAGAAATACATAATAAAAATATGGGTCTTCATTACGCAAATTCACTTTGGAAGCGGTCTCTCTACCTAGCAAGATAGAGGAAAGACTCCCTACACCTACCCTCCCCAGACTCTGCTCTTGAATGGGATATACTGGGTTTGTTTGTTTGTTTGTTTAAAATAACATTACTAAACAACTCCTTTTTGATGAAACAAATACAACTCCCATTTAAATATTTATCACCAATGTGGTTATGGAAATCAAAATCCACGTACTTTGTTATAGAAAAACAGTGTGATACATCATAACAAGTTATACATATAAATTGTACATTACACCCGTTATTTTAAATAGTTTTTAGTGTAACTTCACTGTTGTAAATGCTTAATTGCTTTAAAAGTGAATTTGCGGGTTTGGATGTTGACATGAAGAAGTTTAAAAAAAAACAAGTTGATTTGGATGATTCCTAAGTGAAGTATAAGATTTCTGGAAAAATTGAAGCCTTAAGATTTGTGTACAATTTGATTTATATCTGTACGGTCAGATTGGACGAGGTCTGCTACTATCAGTGTGGTACGCTTAGTATGGAACGACATTGGTCAACAACTGTCTTCCCAATATTCAATACGGTCGATATGAGGTCGTACGGCGACTGACAGATAAAAATCTAAATTCGACTATTTAAATAACGTAACAGTAATGAGTTCAAGAGTTTTTTATGCGAAACAGGTACACAATCAAATGGCTCAAAATCTAATCAATCAAAAGAAGCTATCGAACTCATGTTCAAAACTCAAAATAATTCAATGTCAAACAAGAAAATCTATTAGCCTAGATCCAAAGACCATCTCCAATAACATGTTTTTAGGTGTTTTTTTCTTGTACACAAGGATTTTTTTTTATTCTTTTTATTGAAGGGGGTGAACTTGAAAAAAAAAAGATATGTGAGAGGTGGGTGGGACAAAGGAAGGTTGAGTAATATTAGAAGGTAATAAAAACGAGAAAAGTTCAAATACAAAGGGAACATTATGTAAAAAGTGTAATAAGCAATCAGTTAGTGACAAGTGTCATATTTTTAAAAATGGAAGAAGGGGTATTTTAGGAAGTCTAATTTATTAAGATGAAGGTGTGGGATATATCGACTTCTTCTGTACGATTGAGGTTTTCAACAGAATTTTTAATTTATCGTTGAAGATTCAAACGTACGAAGTTTCAGCTTACATCAATTTCAATCGTTGAAGATTCAAACAATCGAATTATCTGTTGAAGATTGCTTTATATCAATTACTTCACCGATGTCAACGATTGGTAATCAGTTTGGTACGTGTGTGGACGATTATATACTGTAATTGAAATAGTATGTTAATTTTCGCATCGTAATTTTGTCTTTTTGATCATCGTTGTGTCTATACTGTATGATTTCTGTTAATTTTGTTATTGATTGACATCATCATTGTGTCATAGGTATCATCATTGTGTCATATGTATCATCATTGTGTCTTTCTGTTCGTTATTGTGTCTTTTGTTTCGTCATTATGTCTGAATAAAACAGTTATTGTGTCTATACTGTTAGATTACTCTGGACATTATCAATTTGTGTTTGAACATATTTTATAAATATTAGGTGAGTTATATGATACTATTTGTTCTGATTGTGTCATTTATATTGTGTTTTTGTATGATATCAACTGATCTAAAGACAGTTATTGTGTCTATACTGTTAGATATTGTGTCATTTATATTGTGTCATGTATATCATTGTGTCATATATATCATTGTGTCATAAAATTCATTGTGTCATAAGACTCATTGTGTCATATATATCATTATTCGTTATTGTGTCTTTTGTATCATCATTGTGTCTGAATAAAACAGTTATTGTGTCTATGCTGATCTCATTGTGTCTTTTCATTGTGTCTTTTTTCTATTGTGTTATTACTTATATTATTCATTGTGTCATGTATATCATTGTGTCATATATATCATTGTGTCATAAGACTCATTGCGTCATATATATCATTGTTCGTTATTGTGTCTTTTGTATCGTCATTGTGTCTGAATAAAATAGTTATTGTATCTATACTGTTAAATTACTCTGGACATTATGAATTTGTTGTTGAACATATTTTATAAATATTAGGTGAGTTATATGATACTATTTATACTGATTGTGTCTGAATAAAACAGTTATTGTGTCTATACTGATCTCATTGTGTCTTTTATGATGTTGTTTCTTTTTATGACATGCTATTTTTATTCATATAGATGCTGAAAATTACAAAGATGTTGGGCAACAATGTGTATCCCCAGGTTCTGGAAGAGTATCTTATATACCTGTTGCAAAGAGTTCAATTAAACCTGTTGTAGGAATAGAGTTTGTATCTTATATACCTGTTGCAAAGAGTATCATTGTGTCATAGGTATCATCATTATGTCAAAGGTATCATCATTGTGTCTTTTTGTTCGTCATTGTGTCTTCTGTATTGTCATTGTGTCTGAATAAAACAGTTACTGTGTCTATACTGTTAGATTACTCTGGACATTATCAATATGTTGTTGAACATATTTTATAAATATCAGGTGAGTCTCTATATGTTATGTCTTTTATGTTGTTGTGTTTGTTATATGAATTTTGTTATTGATTGACATCAGCATTGTGTCTTAGATATCATCATTGTGTGTTTTTGTTCGTCATTGGGTCTTTTGTATTGTCATTGTGTCTGAACAAAACAAATATTAGTTAATCAATTGGTTACGAACAAAGACGAGTTATGTTTTTATCTTGATTATTTGAATAGTTACAAGTCTAAGGCTGATGAAGTTCAAATGGTCGCCTCACCTCCAAGCAGGAGAGATAGGTTTGTAGAGTTAACTGGAGGGAGCGAACGAAATAAAGTAGAA